>BCLG01000642.1:148718-171059 GCA_001602295.1 Zoysia matrella | reverse complement strand
ATGAATGTATTGTTGATTACTATATCAAATGCTTTTTGTAAATGTATAACCATACCAGGAACCTTTTCACTATCTTGTAATTATATTATAACCTATAATCACTAAAGGGATCACAGGACATTTACATGAAATTTTGCAGTGCAGGACTTACTTTAGGCTGCCAACCCCACTACATCCAAATTATTTCATTTATTCAGACTTGAAATTCTGAGTGATATTAGGACTTCCAAATGGTTAGTTTTATCTAGGAAAAAGGCTATAATAAATGGCATATTCCAGACTCCTTGTAACATAAAGGTTAGGGTAATGCCCAGGCCAGTTTTCAGAAGTACCAAATTCTTCCATCCTTAGCTGTCTTTAGCAAATCATCATAATATAAGCACTTGCATTTCAAACAAAGAAAAAAATTGCGCTCGCACCAACATGTACCAGATCCAATATAAGTGTGAAGGCAATCATATCTAAAGCTCGAGAACTACAACTCATTTGAAGCAAGAATTAAATTACTACCCCATTAAAAAAAGCAGCAGGTAAAAAAAAGGAATTCATATGAAGCCATTTTGAGTTCAGGCAATGATGCTAACGAATAAAAAAGCAATCAATCCAATAATTATTCCATACCATTGATTGTGTAGATGAATTGAGGTGAGGCTTGAACTCAAAATCTTGAGAACCCCCATCTTCATGGCCATTACCGACTGATTTATCCCTAGGCAAAGGCAGCATATCTGTATGAGTGCTCTTGTTGATGAGCGCAGCCATTCTGAGAGTACCAGTTGTTGGAGAGGGTTCAACCTAAATGAAAAACGTTTTTCGATTACTTGTCAAGCAGGGTAAAACTCTACGAACTTTCAAACTTCCATCAGTGTGCAAATATTCAAATCATGACAAATTTATGTCTTAGAAACACCAGTGAAACGATAAGTTCATAAAGTATTCATTTATGCAGAATATGTTTGCAAGGAAACATGAGAAGAACGTACACAATAAGCAAATATTCAAACATTACATGGTCATCAAGCAAGGTCGTTTCAGCTTGTGGGTTGTTAGCTACACGGATCAGGACCAAACACAACTCCCTAAAACAATCATAAGAACTAGCAATAACCATGAAACTGAAACAAATACTCCAAGCCTGTAAAACTTCTGTGTTTCAGGATGGAAGTATACCATCATTTGGCACGCGACCAGTACAATACCAACCGAGGCTAAACAGACGTTCCCTTAAATAAGGGGGGTGCCCTTTAAGGCCCCGCAAGAGAAATGCCAACTGAAAATTTGTTCTCCGAGCCACCAAGTGTGTGCCGGCCAGAATAATTCCCTCCGGACGCACAAGCTACAGCTCTCCCGCTCCGCACCGAATAGACGGCGCAGGGGCGACCCAAAAGGAGAAACAGAGCAAAAATAATCATATCCCCGAGAACCCCGCGGAAAGGCGGCTCCAGAAGCCGCATAGCACCACCGGAAATGCGAAAGCGCGCGGCAAAAAGCGCATTATTCCGGCGCCACGAGCCAATCCCACCCGCGAAAATGTTTTATGACCTAGAGCATAATGCTAATGCGCATCGAAATCGCTCTTTCCCCGACCCGAATCACCCCTCGCACGACATGGGAGCCGCGGAACCCCAGATCCCACTGTACCAGCAAGTGGAGCGGCGAGAGCTATGCGTCTAGGTGGTGATTACCTTGAGGTTGGTGAGGAGGACGGGGGACTCGAGCAGCGCGGAGGGGCTGAAACCCGCCGGGATGGTGAGGCAGGGCTCGCGCGAGATCGGCAGCCGCGCGGGGGACATGGCCTTGTACCTGGCGCCCGCGCAGGCGCCGGCGAGCGCCGCCACGCGCCGATCCGCCAGGGCCGGCTTCTCCGTCGAGCCTCCGGCGCCCGCGGAGAGCTCCCCGGAGCTAGGGTTTGGCGAATCGGCCATTGGCGCGACCTCTTGTGAGGTCTGAGTGAAGGGGACGAGACACAGAGAGAGAGAGAGAGAGAGAGAGAGAAGAGGGATCAGGGATGGTGTGAGTCGTGTGAGTGGTGGTTTTGGATGCGATGGTGGGACGGAGGGGCAGTCTGGGGAAAGCGACGTCACCCGGTAGCTGCAGCGGCGGGGGGTAGGAGGCCCCGGCAAGTGTTGACTTATTAATCAGTCCGCGTGAATTGTCCTTTCTGTCCCTAGCATGTGGGCGAAATTGCCGGGACGGCCTCGCGAGTTTGCGGCCGGCGGAACACAGTTACACAGAGCAAGCATGGCGTGGGCGTGGCGTGTGTGAGCAACCGCGGCCGAAACCAGTGGTGGTGGTGGGATCCGGAGGCAGGGGAGTGCAGACAGCGACCTTGGGGGGCGGCAGGGCTGGCGCTTTCGGGAACACGGAACTAGCGTCGAACAAGAGACTTGTAAGTGGGTCCCACTAAATGGTGGACCGCTCTGGCATGGAGTGGTGAGATGTTCGTGTGCGTTGGAGGACTGGGGAGGCTGTGACGCTGTGTGCTGCGGAGAGCGAGATAAATACGCGTGTTAAATCCTGCATGGGCTGATGCCTGTCCGAGGGGCCCCTGCATCGGCTTGAAATTGAATGTGAACAGAGCTAAATCGGGGGGCTGGATTTCGGCAGGAGCTGCCCGTCGACACATGTTTCACTGCGGTTAAACAAGACCGATCCTGGAATCTGCACGGGACAGTGTCGGGAAGCTCAGATTACCCGCGATCAGCTTCGAACGAAGGAAATTCAGATTGCCACTAGATTTGCTTCCATGTATTTTGATCAGTAATGATTACAGCATCTTTCGATCGTTCCTCCACCTTTAATTCAGAGGAAGTGTCATACTGGAGCTAAGCGTTTGTTTAAGAGCTAACGACGGTGAGTGGCCCTAGGCATGTACCAACCCATATTTTTTTAAGTCAAAGAAATTCAATTTAGTGACTAAAATTCAAAAGATTTAAGAAATCAAATTTTGAATCGAGTTCAAAAGCAAAGAAAATCGAGCTCATAAAAAAATCAAATAATTCAAGTTGAAGATTGTTTTTTTGGACTGAATTGAAATTTAAAAGTAAAGATTACAAACAATTCAAAATAAATATGTAAAACAAATTCTTATTCAAACGATAATGAGGATTAGCAGGTATTAGGAAGAATTTTTGTAAAAATTTAAAACTAAAAATTTAAATCACAAATTATTTTACTCCTCCAATTCATCGGATCTCGGGAAGGTTAGTTTTCGAGGGAAAAACAGAATGCTGTCACAGAAAATTTGGAAAAATCAAGAAAAAGAAAGACCCGCGAGCCCCACCTGTCAGCTCCTCCTCCTCCTTCATTCCCCAACCAGACGACTACGCCAGCGCAGTGTGCGTGCGGCGTCCATGCAGGCTGGCCACGCCGCCTTTGCCAGGACGCGCGCGCGCCACGACCCTAGCCCTGTGTCCCCGCCCGAGCCGGCATCATTCCTCGTCTCCCTCACACTCTCTCGCAATCTCTCACTCGCTCTCACAGTCGAACAGCGACCCACCTCCTGCGGAACTCGCCGTCGAGCGTCCCTATGACCTCCTCCTTCGGCGAGCAGGAGTGTCCCCCCATCCCTGAGCCCCCCCCCCCCCCCCACCACTCCTCTCCCTCCAATCCCTCAAGTGGTAGCGCCAGATTTCGATGTTCTCTCGGAGCCCACATTTAAGAGCCGCCGGCGCCATTTCTCCAAATCGGCCCCTCTCCGGTGAGCACCTGCCCGATTCGACTCGGTCTCAGCCCCTCCACCTCTTTTCGGGCCTTTGGTCGGGTTCTCAGTGCAAGATTTGGGCCATTTGCGCAGGGACTTCGAGAGTTTTTCATTGCCGTCACAGTACCCGTCGACCTCCATAGTGCCGACCCACCTCCGGCCTTCTTCCTTGAAGACAGAACCGCTGCCACTCTTCTCCTTGACTCAACGAAGCTCATAGAGAAGGCGGCATCGAGTTTCATCCACCCGAACGACTGAATGCCTCCGCCGAAGCTCCGTCCAAAGCCGCCCTCGCCACCGACCCTGTTTCCGGTGAGCTCGACCGCCGGCTACCCCACCTTCTGAGTCCCCTCGGCGCGGCGACCCTTTTGGCGCCCCTCCCCTGCCGCGCAAACGCCAAGAGGCCTGCGCCAGCGAGCCAGCCGGCGAGACTCCATGGCCGGCGCCTTGAGAGCGCGTCGAGCGTCCAGATCCCGTGCGGCCAGACTGTGGCCAAGCGTGTGGCCGCGTTCACAGCGCGCCACGTGTCCCCAGCGTGCGCCTGTTTTTATCCTTTTCGGAATTACTATTAAGAATTGAACCGAAATTCGTTAAAGATTGTAAAAATTGTAGAAATTTCATACTAGCTCGGAAAAATATGAAACCAACTTTGTTAGACTTCTAAAATCATAAAATTTTTATTGAAACTAATAAAAACCAGTAATTGTTTATTTTAATAAGGATTTCTTGCTGATAATTGCTTTTGCAAGTTTAGTCCATAATTAATTTTATGTGCATTGTTAATTAGTGAAATTTTGCATGAATGTCCCTTAGGGTTTTAAATAACAGTATGAAAATATTTTTAGGCTAATTTCCTCATTAATTATATTATAATTAATTTATCTTTATTTTCTAGTAATTAATTCATAGTAATTAGAATATTTGTTAAAAATTCACCCAAATTTGTCTTAATTTATATTTACTGAATCTAAACCCATCAAAATTGGTTATAGCACACTAACATTGCTAAATATTATTAAATTAGTTTATCTAACCAAATTAAATGAATTACCTTAGTAAATAACTACAACATCTAAACTAAATTTAGATAAATTACTTAAGGTAGTCATAATTAACCTTTAAGCTCTACTGGTATTCTGACCTCCTAGGTTTAATTTATGCTAATTACTTTACTATTTTAGAGTTAATGACTTATTAAATTAAGTATCTACCCCATCTAGTAATTGAAAAGATTATAATGCATTAATCAATTAGTAACTTTCGTAATTACTAGCACTAGTTCTTTCATATGTCAACTCAATAAATAAATATTGATTTATTCCACTGCATTTGTATCATTGCATTGCATAGCATAGCATGCTTTTTCTTAGTAGCGTTTATTTTTTTGTTTAGTGAATAACGCTTCAGCGAGTATCATGGGTGATGAGAAAAAAGGGAGCTGTTGTGCTTGATTGTTGTGTAACACCTGTAAACTTAAGGCAAGCAACTTGCATTTTTAATCTTATTTTGGATCAATTTTTAATATTGATTTATTTCAGTTATAGTTATGTCTTGCATTAGGTCGGGTATTAGCGGTATATATGTGTTAAATTCTAATTGTTACATTATCTATTCTTTGATTATTTGCTCTACCTCATCCTTGAATGTTCTTGTCCAGGGTGAGAGTTTTTTATTTTACAATGTGTCTTGCTTAGCCATGCTTAGAGCGGTAAAAGTCGAATCAGTGAAAGGTCATCACTGTTTTGCGAGTATAGGATATGTATTTACCTGGTTACTCATATCGTTGGGCTAAACTCGAGGATGAATAAATTGGAGACCAGACAGAGGTAATATATAGGATGGATTGGAAAGGCTGAGCCTTCACAGTGGTAGCCCGTCTGTGTCGATTAAAGACCGATCGTTGTTAATGTTGGCCTAAACACTTTTCGTTCATACCACATATCGAATATAATGGTAAGACAAGCCGAAAATCTCATTTGCGTACCAGCGTTTGGGCGATGACGGCATGTCTTGACTGACACGCACGAGTGACCGCTAAATTCTCACGAGACACAGAACCGGTCCTCCCTGACATGTCGATTGTCCAACCATTCGGGAATGAATGAAAAAAAAGTTGACATGAGTGCACTCTTGTGTAACTTTAGCGAGTTACATGAGCCGGATGGTCCTCAAGTCGTGTGAGTACAGCTGAACTCCCCTGCAGGATGTATAATCAATTCGAATCGCCGCGGTCTCGGTCATGACCAAGCTTAGTGTCTATCATTGTTCATTGTAGTTAACAACTTCACCTAACTAAGCACATCTTAAAAAGGTTGTGAGCTAGTATGGAGGAGAGGTATTGTGGACACGTCTCAAATATTGTTGTTACTATTATCCATGGGTTATGTAGGTGTCTTATACCCCTAAGGATGTTTGCTTCATGCTTGCTTAATGTCACTTTACCTTAATCTTTGCTTTATGCAAAAAAGTTTTAACCTATGGCCTTATCTTTACTATTTAACCCTATGCATTATCTTTAGAGTCAGGACTATCCCACGAGTAAGTCTTGCTGAGTACCTTCGTACTCACGTTTGTTTTGTTGGAGTTTTGCAGGTGCTGTTATTGTTTGCCCCTTTCAAGCGTGATGGTGGTGTTCGTGAGCTGAGCACAATCATCTTTTTTTTGTTTGTTTTGAAAACAAAAGTTTCTGTTGTGTGTATTGTTGACTATCCTCGTTAGAACCTAAACTAATTTGGTTTTTGTTGAACTATGATTTTAGAAAGTTTGAGAGTTGAACGCTATGACCCTGCCACTCTCATTTATGTAAGTTTGTTATATCCTTCTTTACTTATGAACGATAATAATTTTCCCAATTGTTTTTAAAGTATGTGTATCTCTTTGCAATGTATACAATGTTTGTTATCGATATGCTCTTGTTTTGGACGATATTTGGGAAGCATATTAGAGGACTAACGGGGTTGGTTTCTCGTTAGTCGAATTTGGAGCTTGTGTGTCGTTTATAATATATTATACACTGAATTTATAATTTTTTTATCAAAATATGTTTACCAAACTCATATAATAGTACTTCTTTCGTTCCTTTTTATAAGATGTCTTGGGTCCAGACACGGGGATTGAGAAAAGTGAAAAATGTAGGATGTTCTAAAAATAAGGATGAGAGAGATATAATAGAAATGTATTAGAAAAAAATTATCTCGAGAAGTGAGAACTTAGGCAATTTTGAGAAGTCCAAAATGACTTATAATTTGAGACGGAGAGAGCACAATCCTTTTGGGATGGATAAACTACAATATGATTGAGGAATACGTACAAAGCTGAGAAAATCCCTTCTTTGGTGTGAAAATAGTCATCGGTTTCTTTCTTAGCCCTTTTTATTTTGATTATCCCTCTAAGAACCAAATTTGATTCCTTTCTTGGTTGTTCGGTTAATATAGTGCACCACAGTATTAAATGGGGGGGGGGGGGGGTTACCCCTCTTCTAACATAAATCTCATTTGCATGTGTTCATCTGATCTCTTCAACATAGTTTCACAATTATTGATTATCATATGATTAATAGCGTATGCTCAGATTAACATAAATACAAATGAAAATCATAAGTCCAGTCATGGATGTGTCAAGAGCTGCTCTTGCATTGGTATACGCATCGCACACAGCATGATAGAGCTTTGGTAAGATCTCCAAGGAGATGGCAAGCTAGTGGTCTCTGCACCAGAAGTATCTTTGAATATGTCTGGATCTTGGGTTGTCGAATTGCTACTGTAGCTGAAGTCCAGGAGAGCAGAACTGTGTCGAATGCAAGAAACCCACCTCATCGCTGCAACATTCGACAATCATCATAACAAGGGGAAAACTAGAAAGTGAATTGTATGTAGTAAGTAGGACCTGAGATCAGAAAACACATGGTTTCTTAATCTCATCTGGGTCGCCTGAAACAAACTATTTCCCCCTTCGACAGCGTGTGAGCTGGGCTATCTCTAATTGTTTCCCCCTTTGAATTTTTTGCGGTCTAATGAGTGTGGATTGTGCGATGCTTGCAATGTGGCTTGTCTGCAGACTGGAATAGCTTACCGTCTTGTTATCGTAGGCATTCAGAGCCAGCTGCACCTAGAGGAATATTTGTGTTGTGCATTGTTACAGAGGCACCAATCCAAGCTGTCTGAATCGGGCAGATACTGAATGAGCGATCACTTCGTTGCCTCAAGGACCTTCCTGTAGGTAGTTTGGTAGAAGGATGACAGTTAGCAAATAATTGGCGTGCAATCGGTATAATGTGATTGTGGATGTGCCCCATTGTGTGTTAGATATGACAGATAGTGAATGTCAAGGAGATGAGAACTATATGCTGCAGTGGTTGTAGTGTCACTTGAGTCAAATGGTTTCTGGAACATAGACAATTACGTGAATCAATATCTTGTTTCTTGCTCATGATCAATTTGGTGGTTGAATTCAGGGATAGGGCTGTCAATGAAGCTCGTGGCTCGCGAACTATTCGAAATCGACTCGTTAAAAGATTGATTCGAGATCGACTCGTTTAGAAATCGAGCCGAACTCGATCCTGAATCGAAGCTCGCGATCTTTCACGAGCCGAGTCCGAAGTATTCGGTGAGGCTCGAGTAAACCAGAGATTTCACACTGCCGCACTCCAAAACCAAAAACGTGGAGCGGGGAGAAAGAATGGCAAGGCTAGAGCGTTGTGCAGTAAATACACTGATCAGCAGGTTAAATGAGTGCCAGAGATGGCTGCTGCATACCCGGCTCCGCATGCAAGAATGGATGCCACCGTTCCAAGAAATCACAACCGAAAGCTCTGCCACCTACTTTGCTGCCTCCTGCCAGGACTCCTTCCGCCTTGCTGCGCGGGTTCCAACCTTCCAGGGCACGCGAGTCGCGTCATGCCGGCGGCCACCGTCCTCCGCTGCTGCCGGTACTCTTCGTTCTTCGCTCCGGTTTTTTCTGCGGCTTCTGCTCATCGCCGGAACATCCCGAAGCCGTGCTGCGGGATTCGAGGCCCCCCACACCTGCGGCCGCGGCAGCCGTCCTCCTCGCCAAAACTATTCGTAACCTCGCTCCCCTTCCCCTCGCTTCGGTCCTTGTTCTGCGTCGCTGGAAAAAACGAGCTTGTCCGAGTCGAACTCGAGTTTCTGCGAGCTTCGATCGATCCGAGTTCGAGCTTGCCTCCGGGATCGAAGGAATCCCGGGCTCGGCTCGAGATCGGCTCGAACAGATACCGAGCTCGAGCTTAAGATGGCCTGGCTCGCTCGAGCTCTGCTCGTTGACAGCCCTATTCAGGGAAAGTGGTCCTTCTTGTTTTGAACTTATGGTCAACATGATTAGAATATGGTGTTGCTAGATTAAAGATTTATCGGTCTAGAGTGCAAGTAACCAAAACTGCATATCAGGCACATGATTGACAATGGCATTCTTGATTGGGAATATAGATGCACATACTTCAATAGGACTAGGGAGAGCTTGGTTAGTACCGTACAGTTGAGTTCATAGTGCGATATTTGAGCAGTTAGGCCATTTCACAGTGTTTAATGCTAACATCATCATTATTAATTTAGTCTGAAAGTCTATTGGCTATAATTTATATGACTTATGAAGTTTAGATTGGATTCACCTGATCAAGAAGCCAAACATGTACTTTCATGGGTATTAATGTTCAATTATTCGAGTCGTAGAGTGAATTGTATCACTCTCACATAGTATAATGTTTTATTGAAGATTTGATCATTTTGATAACATTAATGTTCCTATTCTTATCTTCATGTTAATGGGGATCAATGTCGCATCCAGGGTGAATGTGAGCCTTGGTCCCACCGAGGATCGCTATCTCATGACTGGATTGCATACAGTGAATGATATCTACTGTAGCTGCTGCCATGGACTTCTTGGCTGGAGATATGTAAGTTACCCATTGTTCATTCCGTTCCTGTGTAAGTCATTTACAAATTTATGTTGCTCAGAGCAAACGTGCTGGTCGACAGTGTAGCTTAGCTTTCTTTCCATTTAGAACGATAGCCATCCTAATAATGTGCTGTAAATTTTCAATATGGCTTGATGTTAGGCATCCTAATATCATTCTGTAAAATTGTATTTGGCTTGATGCTCTGAATGAATGATACCTTGAAAGATGTCCTGTAAAATTGTATTTGTCATGGATATGCTCCAAAGGCTTGTTGAGAACCACTTCAACTGGACTCTATTGGGATGGCCTGTGTTAATTTAATGTGCATACGTGTCACATCTCATATGTACAGAAGTGTTATGCTATAACGAGTTCTAAGTTCTTCTAAAAGCATGACTTTTCATGATACTTCGTGCTTGCTAGTTGCCATGTCTATGTCTATCAGACCAGCCCTGAGTGATAGATTTGAGACTTTTGATTAAATTGTCAGTTTGTCATGAAAATGGCAAATAGTGCGGAATAAGAAGATATGTTTGTTCATTTCACCTTTCTTTCCTATGGATGGTGTGTTGTTTTTCTCTGGTTTTTGTTAATAGGAGTACTAAGTTTCCTGCCAATTGTGTTCAGGAGAAAGCTCATAACAAGGACCAGAAATACAAAGAGGGCAAGTATATTCTGGAGAAGAACATGATGCTGAAAGATGGGTGGTAGCTTTTTTTTTTTTTTTGCGAAAATGAAGAAGGGTGTAGCTGATTGAAACTGATTTTAGTCTGCGAATGCAGACACCTCCAATTGTGTAGATACATCATTGAGCATTAATCTGTTTGCTGGTCATGAAAATTTAATGTGCTGATGTAGACCAACCGTGATCAAAACACATTGATGAAATATGTTTTAATAACTGCTTTTGATTATTGCTTCCATGCTCACTCCCACAAAATGTATATAAGCTTAAGCAAAACCGAATCAAAAGTTGGTGATCTCATGAAGGCATTATGAATATTATATGCAAGGAACAAGATCGCTATAGATACCCATTGCGTTCTGAGTTTCAGACCATGTTTCAGAATCCGAAGCATTGAACTCAAAAGTTGCAAGATTTCAGAACTGTAACTTCATGACTGATGCAACTTTATGACTATGAATAAGGCTCCATATAATCAGTTAATCAAAAAATATAATCAGCCAATTCTAAAGAACACCAATTAGGTTTGAAAGTTTATGTACCATGAAGCAATGTCGTAAAATTTGGTTTACGTTGTGGAGAGCTGGCATCTTATCCGACGGCGATTCATTTATATTTGGTGATCACAGCACATGTTTCTGAATCTTAATCTCATAGTGCATTTTAAATTAAAAGCAAATTAAATGATACCGCAAACTTGTTTCACGATTAGTCTTTCTGCACACTGTCATGTGATCCCTTGCAAAATAATCACGTGACACAATTTCGTTTCAACGTTTTATTAATGGAGAGGAGGACCACTAATTCTAACGTCACCAGTGGCAGGCCGAGCTCAAGGGGACCTTAGATGCTTCTTCAACCTACAGATCTCCCTCTTCTTCCTCCTCTCTCCCCTTTTCCTCCTTTTCTCTCCTTGACTCCATAAGTTTCCAGCGCTACATCATTCAGATAATTTTATCAAATCCCGGTCAAAACAGCAATCAAACAAACCGAACCAGGCCTTCTCTGCCTACGTGGCTACTTCTGACTCAGACCCGGACGAGTTCACGCGACGACTTCAAAAACTCCCTTCAACATCATCCGCGGTCCACGTGTCTGATCAGTTAGCGAGCACGGCGGGCCCCGGCAGCTTGATCAACCGAAGCGCCAATTACGTGCACAACATCAACAAGTACTCCTACAAATAGAGAAAAAAAAACGTCACGGGCCGTTCGTCGTGTCGGCAACGCCTGGTGCAGGCGGGTACTGTACGTTGCGGTACAGTGCAACACGACCGGTCCACGAGCCAACCGCGCCGCAACCCACGTACCCAACCACCTCCTCCTGCTCGCTCCTATCCCCTCCATGCTATATATAGCCCGCCCGTCGCAACGTTCTGCTTCCCTCCCCGTCTCGCGCCGCGCGCCCGGCCTCGCGTTCGCACCGCGCCGCGCGCGTGGCGTCCCGAGACTCCCGACCCGCGCCTTCGCCGGTGCAGCACCATCCAGGAGGAGGAGAAGGGCGGGAGGGGTGTGACAGCCGGCCGGCGGGGATGGCGGTGGAGCAGCGCGACCAGGGCGGGGAGGAGGCGTTCGAGGAGGTGGACCCGACGGGGCGGTTCGGGCGGTACGCCGACGTGCTGGGCCTGGGCTCCGTAAAGAAGGTGTACCGCGGGTTCGACCAGGAGGAAGGCATCGAGGTGGCGTGGAACCGCGTCCGGCTGCGCGCGCTGGCGGACCGCGACCCCGGCATGGTGGACCGGCTCCACGCCGAGGTGCGCCTCCTGCGCTCGCTCCACCACTGCCACATCATCGGCTTCCACAAGGTATGGCTCGACCGCGACGCCGGCGTGCTTAACTTCATCACCGAGGTCTGCACGTCCGGGAGCCTCCGCGAGTACCGCCAGCGCCACCGCCATGTTTCCGTCAAGGCGCTCAAGAAGTGGGCGCGGCAGATCCTCGAGGGGCTCAACCACCTCCACACCCACGACCCCTGCATCATCCACCGCGACCTCAACTGCAGCAACGTCTTCATCAATGGCAACAATGGCCAGGTCAGTTGTGCCAATCCACACCCCCCCCCCCCCCTCTATCATATACTCAAGTGCTAATCTATTCCTTGCTGGATTGAATTCTCGCAAATCGCAAACTATCGTATTTAGGGATTCGTTCAGAATTTTGCATGGGTCTGCTCGATTGAATTAGGGGTCAACGAGATCTAGCTACGGCCAAAATTTTAGGTCTTTCAGTTGGATTAGGATAAGCATAGGAGTAAATAGATTAAGGGGATTTTAAAACTCTGAACCGGTCCCGTTTGCTGGTTGTTGATGCTGCCCTGCTACTTGACATGTCCACCAACCCGGGGATTAGGGCACTTGGTGGATTAGTGGCAAGCACTTTAAGTTACCTTTTCTGTGACGACCTGTAGCTCTCCGCGTAGAGAGAGGCCCAAAAGCACCTCAAGAATATGAGCCTGTCGTTGCTGAGCTGCACCTTTGGAATAAAGGAGAACCCGCCCGAGTGATGCACGCTGGGGTGGCGCACTTTAATTTTGCTACGCTAATTCACATCGCCTTCTCATTGATTCAGCAAGATAGGAAGCTGGTCGCAAGCAAGCGCCGTCCGCGTGCGGGCGCCGCGCGAGATTCCGCACGCTTTGCTTGCTTGCTTGCCGCGTCGTGCTCCTACCGGCTTATGCTTTCGCGTGTGCCGGTTGGGGTTGAGATGGGGCTAACAAATCGGCTAACGCCGAGCGCGTTACGTGCAGGTGAAGATCGGTGACCTCGGGTTGGCGGCGATCGTGGACAAGACGCACGTGGCGCACACCATCCTGGGCACGCCGGAGTTCATGGCGCCGGAGCTGTACACGGAGACGTACACCGAGTCGGTGGACATCTACTCGTACGGCATGTGCGTGCTTGAGATGGTCACCCGGGAGGTGCCCTACGCCGAGTGCGGCAGCGTCGTGCAGATCTACCACAACGTCACCCGCGGGGTGCCGCCGGCCGCGCTCAAGCGCCTCAAGGACCCCGAGCTGCGTGGCTTCATCGAGCGCTGCATCGGCCAGCCGCGGAACCGGCCCTCGGCGGCCGAGCTCCTGCAGGACCCCTTCTTCAGCGGCATCGGCGAGGACGAAGACTATGACGCGCTGTCCGACGCCACCTGCAGCGTCGTCGCCACCGCCAGCGCGCACGTGCCGCGGCCCGGGAGCTACGTCGACGACCTCGCCGGGCTCCGCTTGGATTGATTGATCGGAGCGTTCTGCGTCATCGGAATCTTTCCCTCGTGTGTTAACGTATTTTAGAATTGTTCAGAGGCTGGGGTAATTTACTCAGCTCCTCTTGATTATTGCCTAGTGAATTCATGACCGGCGCGGCGAGCGCTTGCAAGTGTGTATAGATCATGTCTCGCTGACCCGCTGGCTGTTTATCAAGTACTCCGTTTTCAGATAAGAATTTTAGTTCAAAAATAAACTAGATCTTAGATCAACAATTAAAAAATAGAAAGAGCAGTTAGATTTTACAGTGCCTGTAACTTTTATTGGCTTTGCGCGAGATGAAGCGCCTGTATCTGAGTAATTTGATTTTGCTTGCTGATTGCCCCGATTCAGCCAAAGAACCGAGAACCAATATTTTCTCTGAGCTGGATGCCGCCACGCCGTGCTAGACCGAACAGCGCAGTTAGATGAAGACATAAGGCGTGCGAGAGCAGTATCCTGAATCCCGGGACCCTGGGAGCATGGCAGCAGCTGTCGAATCGAAGGGTCGCCTGCATATTTTTCCTTGAAGCATCAGGAAACATCATGGGCAGCTGTGATCGCTGGATAAGCAGACAGACTGTCGTGCTATCCCATACCGGGACGTCCGGGAGATGTAGGAACGACGCCAGATGGCCCAGATGCATCTTTTCTGAACAGAATTGACCCTGCATCCAAAAATGGAGGCCATGATCCAGCATACTATAACAGAATTGGCCCTATACGGCTCATACAAAAATGGGAGCCGCGATCCAGGCGATGGACGCGGTGGGCGTGAATATGCTGGGGCCGGACGGGGCGTACCTGATGGACAGGCAGATTATAATGCTCGATGACATGTGAACCACTCCTGCTGGGCCAATATGGTAATATCTCAGTATCAATCTTATTTTGGCGTGAAAGAAACCTCCTCTCTGGAGCCGCCGGAGGCGGAGGGGCGGTGAACGTTTCTTCGTCAGCTGCGATGCCATGGAGATCTCTAGGGATCCACCGGGATCTGAAGCGACGGCATGCTTTTTGGTGGTCAACTGAGAAAATCTCTCGAATCGTTCGTTTGGTTCCGGTAGGACTGCTTTTGGCAGTTGGGCTGAAAGCTGGAGGATACCAACCAGTTCGGCTGCTGGGAGCTGGCCTCGTTAGAGTGTTTGACCAGCGAACCGAAGCAAAATGGAAGGGCCTGTTGAATGATTTTATTTTATGGGCTTGAATTATGTTGGCTCCTGTTTGTTTTCTCTAGAGAAAAATATGAAACACTGGCCCACATTTGATCAGTGGCCATGCACCATACGGCCTTGTTTTTGCAAACTCTGCATTTCACAGGTAAAATTTGACGATTGTTGGTCAAATTTGCGCTGTCTAAATTACAGCAGCCTCTGCCAAGTTGATTCGGTCGCAAAACTTGCATATCTTATTAATTACTTTAACAGAATAAAATTAGGGCGATTTCCCTTACTATCTTGGAAGTTGGAGCGCGACGCCCTATTATTGTACGCCTTGAAAGTGCTCAAATGTGGATCACGGGCGTCGCAGCACGACCCGGCGTCTGGGTCAGTCGTTTTCCACCGAAACAAATCCGCGCCGAGCGAAAGCTTTCCGCATGCGCCGTGACCGACGAGCCACGGAGGCATCCAGAAGCCTCGCAATCACACGGGCGGGTGAGCGTCCGCACGGGAATTTGGCGGCTTCCCAGAAGGCCACCTTCGATTTCCACACCAAAATGCTGCAAGCACTGTACGAGCCGCATGGCCGCGGCCTCAAATTCCCCAACTGGCCCCCGTCCCTGCAGCGGCGGCCGAGGCACGTCAACCGTTTTTTTTTATCATTACCAACATCTCCTTTTCCCTACGGCGTTCGTGGCGCCGGGCGCGTAGGCAGCGCTGACCACGGCGCCAGCCGGCGAAGATCGCGTCCCAAACCGCGGCCGATCGGTGATCACGACCTCCTCTCAGAGCCGTGCCGGTGCCATTTGCCACCGGCACCGGACCTTAGAAAAACCTCCGGTGCCGCCGTTCCGAGTCCAAGCGCGCGAGAGTTTGTGGCGTGCGCGGCTGGTGAATGACGCAACCAAACCGCTCGTTGAATACGTGACAGGGACTTGACCCTCCTACCAGTACTATGTTATTCGGAGCTCGTTCGTTTCGTCGTCGTCAATGCGCACGCTCGCTCGTTCTTTATCAAAAAGGCGGTGTGGAACCGCAGGTGCCCGGATTATCATGCCACCGGGGCGGGGCCGGGCGCGCGCACAGTTCGGCCATGAACTCCACGGAATTCTTTCGCTCATCAGGTCATTAGAATACAGGTCTGATCGCGCGAGATGCCGAGTCTTGGAGCAGTTTTTATAAAGTGAGGGTGAGGCTAGCTGTTTGTTCCCTTCAAGCAACTCCCAGCGAGTCATCCTAGTGTTGTCCCAGTTGCCTGATTAGCTTAGACTTTTTTCCGGCGTGTATTCGTAGGATCGGCATCTGCTGGTGCTGCCTGTAACAACCGTCTTGTCTGTAACTCTGAAACTTTTGGTATGACCGGATGATCATATGCTCGAGTTTTCAATGTTTGTTGAGAATATTTGGCACCTGAACGGACCTTAAGTGTCTGTAATCTGAAATAGCACGGCGATCTCTTGACCAACAACACATCCAAAAGGCACCCAAGATAGTGTGCAGATCAACGTTAGTAGTTGCCAAGTTTCTGGTCACAGGAGGAAAGCATTTGAGTTGGACCAAAGGTGCCAAGCCCAGTAATAAGAGTTTGTTAGACGCGGTGGAGTCATTTGGCTGCCGTTGAGCTTAAACTATTGTTGACCCCCTCGGATCATTACAAGGCTGCCCCCGCGGAGCCGAGCACCGGCGCGAGAGGCAGCAAATCCACCAGGGGAACGCTGCCGGCTACGGCCTTCCTCCCCGGCGCTGCCGCACGCGCACCCTGGGCCAGGGGCCTAAGAAAAGCTGCACGAGGGGGCGATCCGATTTCCCAGCCTGAAAACTGGGGTTCAACCCGCATTCGTGCGTCCTCAGCCATTGTACCCTTTTGCACGCCTCCCCAGGTTACTTCCTTCCACACTCAACTCAACACACTGCATAATACGGCTGCTTATATGAATCGGCAGCAGTGTTTCTACTACCTAACGGAAGGGAGCGTGCGGTTTGCCGGGCGGGGCTGCTCGTCCTCGCCATGAAGATGCTGATGGAGATGGACTTGGACACGGAGGTGGAGCTGTCGCCGGTGGCGAAAGCTGAGGCTGCCATGTGTCGCCCGTGCTCGAGCCCCAGCACCAGAGTCTTGTTGAAGAGGAGAGTTGTCGCGTGGTATGGCTGCTGAAAGCTTAGCTTCATCTATATCCATGGCGGATTCTTTGTTTTTTGAGTTATCAACTGATCGATCAGATTGTTGGTGCAGGGCCACGGAGACTGGATCGCCGGCTACGGTCCGCGTCCGTGTTGGAGACAGAAGCTTCGATCTGCACAAGGTAAGATTTAGCTCTTGAGCAGAGAGGACGAGCAGAAGCTTGATAACAAAAATCAAAATTTGTGTTCTTGCGAATGAAGGGCGCGGTAGCAAAAGTTTGTGATGCTTAATTTTCGATGCAGGATCCTCTGGTGTCCAAGTGCAAGTATCTCAGCACGGTATTGGCACAGTCGAGTGAGGTCGAGCTGCCGGCCAGCTTCCCGGGAGGCCGCGAGGCCTTCGAGGTGATCGCGCTCTTCTGCTACGGCGACGACGTGGCGCTCGACCCGTTCAACGTCGCGGCGGTGCGGTGCGCGGCGGAATTTATGGACGTGGGCGGCCTGGGCGCGCGCTGCGACCTGTACATCAACCAGGTGGTGCTTCAGAGTTGGGACGACGCCCTCATCGTCCTGCAGCGGTGCCAGCCCCTGCTCCCCGCCGCCGAAGAGCTCCTCATCGTCAGCCGCTGCGTCGAGTCGCTGGCGTTCATGGCATGCATGGAGATCCTCGACCCCGAGCAGCTGCGGGAGCAGCCCGCCGCCGCCGCCGCGTGCACCCTGGTTGGCCGCAGGTGGGATGCCGAGCTCGTCAAGGAGATCGCGGCGCGAGACATCTGGATCAAGGACCTGATCGCGCTCCCGTTCGAGTTCTTTAAGCGGATCGTGCAGGCGCTGCGGCGGCAGGGCATGAAGGAGAAGTACGTGAGCCCCGTCGTGCTCTTCTATGCCAACAAATGGGTGCTCTCCAAGAAGACGCACAAGTTCTGGGCGATCACGGACGACGAGGCCGTGGACGGCGAGACCGACGCGAACAGGAGGGCGGCGGCGATTATGCAGGGCGTGATCGAGCTGCTCCCGGTCGAAGCAGCGGCGAGCAACGCGATCCCAGTGGCTTTCTACTTCGCTCTGCTGTCAAGGTCCCTCGCCCTCGAGCTGAGCGACGAAAGTCGGACGCGGCTGCGGGAACAAGTGGCGTCCAACCTGCCATTCGCTCGAGTGGACGACCTGCCGTTGCCGGAGGAAGAAACCAAACTGTCCATTGCCGACAGCCGGGAGGTCAAGGCGGTGGAGAGCATCGTTTCAAGCCATGTCAATACGCACAGAAGAGGCACGGAGGCCGTTGCCGAGCTGTGGGATAGGTTCCTCGTGCAAATCGCTGGTGATCCGAAGCTCGTGCAGGAGAGGCTCGCGGAGCTGATTAGCATCATTCCAGCCGGTGACCGGAAGACCCACGACCATTTATACGAAGCAATAAACACATATCTAGTGGTAAGCCAAGCGACGGTACACATGGTTATGGACTAATTTGGTAAAGTTTGATCTCGTTCTGACAATGAAGTGCCGCTATTTCTCCCATCTCAGGAGCACCAGGGTTTGTCTGTGGAGGAGAAGGCGACGCTGTGCGGGCACCTCGACTGCCGGAAGCTGTCGCACGAACTCTGCATCCAGGCGGTGCAGAACGACCGGATGCCGCTCCGGCTGATCGTGCAGGCCCTGTTCGTGCAGCACCTGCACACGCACCGCGCGGTCACGGAGTGCTCCGACTCGTTCCGGTGCATGCACTCCGGGGAGCTGGTCCCCGGCGCCGGCGCGTACAAGCCGAGCCCCGGGTGCCCCGCTATCCCCACCAGTCAGCCACACAGCACCAGCAGCCCGTACGACAGCCACGCCCCGCGCGACACGAAGCTCGGCGCCCACGACGACGCGTCGGAGTACGAGACGGCCAGCTTCAGGATCCAGGCGCTGGAGCAGGAGATCATGTCGCTGAAGCAGACCCTGCAGCGGCATAACACCCTCAAGGGCTCGGCGCGCCGTGAGGGGAAGGAACCGAGCTTCAGGGTCGCGGCGGACGCGGCCAAGCCGGCTGCGGGGATCAGGGGGCGGGTGGCGGTGTCCGGCAGCTGTATTGGGTCTATGCGCTGGGGCTCGCAGCGCCGGTGCGCCAGCAGGATCCTGCGCGTCTTTGCGAAGCTGGCTGTCTTCGGAAGGGGCAAGTCAAGGGGAAAGCAGACCAAGTGTAGAACGGCCGCAGAGCAGCTAAATGGCTTGTAGAATTAAAAAAAAAATTGTCGCAACCCGCAGGAGAAAAGCAATAGTATGGACTTGTGTGACAAGTGGAGAAAGAAGTATAGAAGTATAATCAGCGTTTGTGTACATATTTCTAGCAGCACTGTTGATTTTGAAGAGCCAGTTCCTGTCAGGTGTACATATTCCTGAATTGGATGTCTTTGGGAAACGAGTTTTCAGTTCCCATAAACCAAAATGGGAAAACATGATATTTTCTTCATGGCTGACACAAGGTCCCATTTGAAAGACAAAATTTACAAAAACCGCAGAGATATGTGTTTATATTCCATGTAGGAATCAGAAACCGCAGAGATATCTGTAAAAATTCTCATGTTCCAAATAGGACCGTAAAGATTGTGAAATGTGCTGTAGTGTTTATGTACGCATGATCACCATGCTTTTTTTAGCAAGTTTTACATAAGAACTACATGAACAGATATGCTAGGCACAATGACCAAAACTTGATTGGCAGAAATGTTCAAACTTGACGAACTTGGACCTTGGACTTGGGTGTAGCATGGTTTAACTGACACGGCTTGGTTTGGACTCTGGAAAGAGCAAGTACAACATGTCAACAATTACCATATCCAGTTCAGAAAAAAAAACTTGTCTTAAGCATGAGAAACACATTGTTGTGGGAGCAAGATTTATAAAACTGGTCAAAACAGGCTAGTTTTCACAAAAACCGATGAAATCGATTCGATCCGATATTATTAGATCATCGGTTTTCGTTAAAACTCGTACTAAGATATTGTAGCAAAATGGTAAATGGACCAATTTAATCGGCTAGCCGTTGGTTTTTTTCGAAAATCGAAATCAAAACTGTAGCGGTTTAGGAGACGAAGTAGCGGGCGGCATGTAGAGCTTGTGGTCTGCGAAGGTTGGGCCTATGTTGCACTCTCGAGGTGGGTTCGCTCGGTTTGTTATTTTCAGCAGTAGCCCAACTACGGGTAGCCTGGTCCGAACAGTGTCCGTAGGCTCAAAGGGAAGAAGGACTAGGCCTAATAGCCCAATAGAGATAGTTACGGGCCCATGGGCTAGTCACAGCTGAGGAACTAACGATCCTTGACTGCGAAGGTTGGCAAAGTATAGCGCTGAACACGTTCTGAAGCAAAGCGTTTTGTTGAGTACGAACATCTTTTCTTAAAAATAGAATTAAAAGCTTTCGCTTAACGAGAGGGGAAAATAATTTGGCTGAAGGATCACCTAATGAAGTCAAGGCACATGAGAGGGACGGAAGCTCCCGATCTTAAGTGTTGGACGAAACTCTAGCCTGCCACGGCGATCCATCAGGGACAGTTGTGTCCAGCAAGCGTCACTGATCAAAGTCAGATTAGCCGCGGAAAACATCATGTCGTGGGGTTACCGCGAAGCTGAGGAACCACCGCCGTGGCTTCGATGCGTGAGTCCGTCCACACTTGTCCCACGCACCACTCATCACGCGCGCTGCCTCCGCACTAGCCTTGCCTTTTGTCCCGTGTGGATTTCCCCTGGCTTCCGTCGTCAGTCATCACGAAACCCGCACCGCACGCGCACCTGATGAAGCGCGACGACCGACAGTCGCGTGGCGGACTGATTAACACACGGCTTTAGAGCACGCGGGGGCACGAGGCGGCGTGCTTTCCTGCAAAAGTCAGTAAAAAAAATAGAACGGCAAACTGACGCGGTGGGCTCTCCGGCTCCGCTCTGCCCCGCGGTTTGAGCCGCGCGGGAGGCGGCGGGCAAACGACCACCCCGCCCAGCCGTCGGCGTTGGCCACCAAACCCAGGCGGCGGCGGGCAAACGACCACTCCGCCCAGCCGTCGGCGTTGGCCACCAAACCCGGTCCACTCCCCGCACATCTGGAAGCCGTCCGTGCCAAGGGACGACACGAACCACTGACGCGAGCGGAGGCAGGACGACCGTCCGACAGGACGCGCCTCCGCCCCGTCGGATCGAGCGCGTCGACGGCTCCCGTGCTTTTGCACCGGGGGCGCGCAAAGGGGGCCCACGGGGCAGCGTCGGCAGCCGCCCCGCCCCGTCCGCAGGACGTCTTGCTTTTTTTTTTTAAGTCCACGATCGACACCGCCGAGGTCGCGGTACGGTGCGGGCGCGCGCGGTGGCAGCCTGGCAGGATCGTCGGCTCCGCCCGTTTCGTTAACCTGGCATGGAACACCGAGAAAGGAACAAACGGAAAGCGATTCCTTGCTTGCTCACTCGCTCGCTAGTCGCTTCGCCTGCGGCTGCTACTGTACTCATGACCACCCGCCGGGCGGCTACTGTACTCATGACCACCCGCCGGGCGGCCGGCCAGCAAAAGTAAATAAAAAAAAAAAACTGGCCCTGCCGGCGTTCGTCGTTCACTGTGAGGCAGCCAGTGGCGCTCCATTCCATTCCAACCGACGGACACTGACAGTCACCTGCAGAGTTTCCCTGGCCCCACATGTCATTGGGATACTTGCACAAACCGAAGGAGCTGGGTAGCTGCGGGCGTAGCCACCTGTCTGCCGGTCCGTCAACCCGGGTCACGGCCATCGCCTTCGATGGCACCGAGCAAAAGCTGGGGTAGAAAAAAAGAGCCACTTCCCACTTTCCGCCCGCACCTCACTCCGTCCGGTCCGTCGCTTGCCTGGCTGCGCGCGCGCGCGGACTGCGCTGTGCACGGGCACGCTACAACACAGCGGGATCGGCAAAAGCGAATACGTGTAGACATCAGTACAGCGTCCAACCACCCAGGCAGCCCCAGCCCCAGCCCCAGCCCCAGCCTCAGCATCATCACTCGCTCCCTCGACCGCCCACCCGCCCGCCATGGTCTCCCTGGCCGGCTCCCAGATCCCCTCGCCTCCGCCGGGGGCCCAGAGCCCCTGCGCGGCGGCGCGGCCGCAGCGCCGCGCGGGCCACTCCATGCGCACCATCCGCTCCGCGCTGCTGCAACCGGAGTCCGCCCCGGGCTCGCCCGTCTCCGCGGCACGGGGTGGAGTAGGAGAAGACGGCGACGACTCCGACATCGACAACCTCACCGACTCCGTCATCGACTTCCACCTCAGCGAGCTGGCGGCCACCGCGGGGCCGGCGCACCCTGCGGCCGTCGCCAAGTCGTCCTCCGCCATCAACGCCGCGGCCACGGAGCTGTTGGACTTGTCGCGGGACTTCTCCGACTATTGCTCCAGCTTCAACTCGGACATATCCGGGGAGCTCGAGCGGCTGGCGGCGGCGGCGGTGGCGCCGGCCAGATCCGACGCGCCGACGGCGGTCGATCTGGACGAGCTGGAGTCCATGGACCTGTCGGCCGAGGCGGCGCCGCTCGAGCGCGTGGAGCCGT
>BCLG01000642.1:131336-148708 GCA_001602295.1 Zoysia matrella | reverse complement strand
CGCTGCGGACGGGCACCGCCGCCGCCAAGCAGAACGCCGCGTGCGCGCTTCTCAGCCTCTCGGGCATCGAGGAGAACCGCGCCACCATCGGCGCGTGCGGCGCCATCCCGCCGCTCGTCGCGCTGCTCTCAGCGGGCTCCACGCGCGGTAAGAAGGACGCACTCACCACGCTCTACCGCCTCTGCTCCGCGCGCCGGAACAAGGAGCGCGCGGTCAGCGCGGGAGCCGCGGTGCCGCTCGTGCACCTCATCGGCGAGCGCGGAAGCGGGACGTCCGAGAAGGCGATGGTGGTTCTGGGGAGCCTTGCGGGCATCGCGGAGGGCCGGGACGCTGTGGTGGAGGCTGGCGGGATCCCTGCGTTGGTTGAGGCCATCGAGGACGGCCCCTCGAGGGAGAAAGAGTTCGCCGTCGTGGCGCTGCTACAGATGTGCTCCGACTGCCCGCGCAACCGTGCGCTTCTAGTACGAGAGGGCGCCATCCCACCGCTTGTCGCACTATCGCAATCTGGCTCTGTCCGTGCCAAGCACAAGGTACGCAATGGCAACGCCATTTCACTCTCTTTTTCTATCTGTCTTTGAGTTTGACAAAGTTCAATAACTTCAGCTACGTTTTAAACTTATGCTATGTTGGAATCTTTTGTGACCTGCTAAATTTTAGTACTAGTATTTGAATATGTAACAATATGTGATTTGGTACTCTAAGATGATCTTGAAGTGGTTCGAACATTTGATGTGACTGAAAAAAGCGACCTTATCAGTCTGTTGACCACTATTTGTACAGTAGTATGTAACCAATCCTTGAGTTAGCATTAGAGACTTGGTTCGTTTGAAGTCCGGATTGACAACAAGTATTGAAAAGTACATCAATAAACTTGGGGGAAGAAAGGGAACTGTACACGTACTTGTGGTTTAGGTAGATTTTGATAGATTTGTGCTTTATTATCAAAATCGCTTAATGCAAACCATCAGGACAGATGGCATGTTATCAAGCCAGATTATGACCCGGACAGATGGCATGTTATCAAGCCAGATTATGACCCCCCAGATTCGTTTCACAATTCTCTAACATAGTCCACGATCTTCTAAATCTTCAGCGTGCAGGAAAATGTGCTTTAATCTCAAAATCGCTTAATGCAAACCATCAGGACAGGTGGCATGCTATCAAATCAGATTTTGACCCCCAGATTCGTTTCACATTATGGAGATAGGCCACTCGTTTATTTTTCACATTTCTCTAACATAGTCCATGATCTGCTGAATCTTCAGCGTACAGGAGAATGCGTGCTGTCTTCTGCAAGTCAACTGCAATCCTTTGCTCCTAGCTTTTCCAGGAAACAACATATCTTGGAGTTTGTAAATTGAGAAAGCTTTTAAACTTAGTGGTGTTGACTGAATGTCGTTGAATCCCAGAACAGTGCTTTCAGATTCTGGAGTCTGAGGTTTTCTGTTTATTTTGCAGGCTGAGACTTTGCTTGGTTACCTGCGGGAGCAGCGACAAGGGGGCAGCTGCGGAGCTGGACCAGTTGCAGCTACCAGCTTGGCTAGGTAAAGCAGAACTATGCGGTTGAAGTATGCTCCGCTTGTCTTTGATCTCGTGTGTGTCCATTCTCTCATGGAGTGGAGAGAACCTAGCAGCTTTGCAAGAAGGAAGCATCATGCGATGATTGTCTGTAAATAGCAGCTGGTTTTGGTTTGATTATGTGAATATGAATGCGCATTGTGTGCTCAATGGTTGGTTAGCTTACCAGTTTGCTACTGAGTACTGACATCAGTTGAGAGAGGAGGAACCAGAATTTCAAGAGAGATATTAACAGTGTTGGGTGGTCGTTCAAATCTGTGGTAATGTGGTGTTGAATTTTAGCTGTGTACAGTATGTTAGGGTGGTAATTGGTGGTGCCCTTGCTTGGCTTGGTCAGGTTGTAGGAGAATGCTGGATCACCAACCGTATCTGTTTTTTTACTTGAGGTTTGGAGTCCAAATTCCCCTGTTCCTCCTTTTATGTAGTGTGACTTGTTTTGCAAACATTCCGTATCACATTTTTTTTTTGTTCTGAGTACGAGTGGTCACATGACAACCGCATTCGAGGTGTTTCTGTATACTAAAATGGCAGATATAAACAGTCATTTTTGCAACTTAGTCATGGAACCGTTTTGAATCTTACTCAAATACGTAAAAAGCTTCTATCTCGCGGGTAACACAAGTTCACATTGACAGGATTGTGAATATCACCATTGGGCCGTTCTGAAGTTTTCAGCCGTCCATTTGGCTCGGCTAGCTGTCACTAATAGCGACACCCTTTTTAATCACTGCACACGATTTCTTCTCTACATTATTGGCTCTTATCACAATCAGAGATGCATGCATGCAGCACATGGACCAAAAATCCGTAAATCTTGTTTCAATCACAGTACCCGTTCTGGATCTTCGTGTGGAGATGGTCGCGAAATCCTTGCTACTATTTTTTTTAGTGCTATCCTTGCTACTATCTCGGGATCGCGTGCAGTGCATTGCGCAATCTGGGTAATCTGAAGTCGCTATCTCGGCTAGCTGGCCGAGACAAAGAGCCAAGGACCTATGTCCCGGTGACCTGCTCCGTGACGGATGATTTAGGAGAGAACTGTGGTGTGTTCCATCGTCATCTTATTATTGTATCGTCGGAACGCGACCTGTCCGACGAAACAGGAGAACAAATTAAGCTGAGGACGATCGGTGGACGCAACAAGGACGCAACGCAATCCCGCTGCGTTGGGTTGGATCCCCAACTCTCTACAGCTGACCCAGACGTACCTGTTGCTTGGTCCTCGTGCTACTAGTGCATGCCAGGGTTGCGACGGTGACGTCGAGTCCATCCGTTTCACGGTTCATTTTCGATGATAATTTGCGAAGATTTGACCAATTTGAGAGAGCGTGCCATTGAGCTCTTAGCTGGAAGCGAAGCTATTCATCTGATTTTGTCCTCTGTTTGTCCTATGTAGTAGCCTGGAGTATTAGCAGCTTTCAAAACTTGGAGCGGTTTTCAAAGATTCAGCAATGTCATCAGAAGAAGCAGGAGTACCGTGTGCCTCTCGTGCCAGAAGCTTGCTTGAACGAAAACAAAAGGCGCGAGCAAACTCTGCTCCGTCTCGGAAGTCGCAATCTGTTTGTTTTTAGAAAACGAAACGGACGGTCAGCGTATAGAAAAACCTTCCTTTGCTAGTTCCAAGTTGGAGAGCAACGAACATGGTGATACTCCACAGTCAGCCTTTAGATCACCCAAGAAGCCAAGTTTTGCCCTACCTCTCTGTGCCCTCATTGTGAAGTGTGAACAGTTTGCAACAGTATGTATTCAACAATATCTTTGATGCGAAGTGGAGTAGTATAATACGTAATGGTACGTACACACCACTCGTGCAAGTATACCAAAAAAAATAACATGAAGATCTCCCTCTGTCCGTAAGAAACCGGCAAATGCCTCAAACGCGCCGCGCCAGTATCCATGTTAAATAGATGGTCAGCGCATAGAAAACCTCGAATCTGTTCTGGCTCCAAGTTGTGAGACTCTTTCCTACTTCCGCCGCCGACGTTTAAGCAGCCGATGTTGCTCGGCTGGCTACCTGTGTGTTGGAGTAATCCATTGCTGCGTGACCTGTAAATCCATGGCGCGTGCACTGCACTTTTTTGAGTTTTCCCCTGCCAATGAGTTCACGCCGACGGCCCCATTGTTCGTTCGTTCGATTGCGCTTGTCCTCACGGCGTTTCTTCCTGGATCCGCGCGGCGAGGGTGAGGCATGGGAACGCCAGAAACGGCCCAAGGAGCGGTGCTCCGGTGACGTGGATGCCCATGCTGAATGCTGATGCTCTGTGCTGGCCCGTAACGGCAGGCACGGCCATGTGCGACGGGAGACGCGGCCGCTCCGCGGCTTGTCCCTTTCCCTCTGGAGGAGCGGGAGAGGAGGAGAGGGACCGTGCGCCGTCACAGGAACCTGTCGTGCAATCCAGGATGGGCACCACGCCAACAGCGAGTTCGGAACGTACCCACGAAATTGCGGTTTCGCAGAACTGCATTTCTTCTCTGATTCGAAGAGCGGGAATACTGAAACCATGGCTCATCGCATAATAAAGTTGGTTGTTGGCGAGATTGTTGTAAATAAAGTGAATGATACGTGAGTTTATAAGTAGAGTTTACTTTTTTTAAAAATATCCAACTTGTCGTAATATCTGACGTTGCGCTCGGAAACATCGAAAATTAAGTTTTGGACTATCTTAACAAAAGGTTCTCAGCGGGAAGAGCCAGTTCGCCAATACTTAATTACTACCTCCGTTCTAAAATATAAGCATTTTTAAATTTAAATAAGGTTTTACCAATAATATTTAGAAAAGTACATAATTTTTAATATAAAAATATAATTTTGATGAATGTTTATTGAATGATGAATTCAAAAAATATATTTTTTATATAATAAAATATTATTAATTATATATTATTAGTGATCAATGTAATAAAAGTATTGGCTTTGACTAACCTAAAAATGCTTATATTTTGAAACGAAGGGAGTACATTCAAACAAAATTGAATCCGGCTACATCGAATCTACTCCCTCCGGTTCACGAAGGAAGTGGTATTTTTAGTCAAACTTTGGACCCTTCCATTCTTCAGTTTTAATTGATTGTATTTTCTCACCATTTTAGTTATGGAAAATTATACTCTCATAAACCAACTTCCCAATTGCAATACTATTTGGACTCAATTTTCCCTTTCTTTTGAAACAGAGTTGAAACCAAGGATGATGACTGATGGTGGTTCTATCTCTATATAAACATTCACGCCGTGAATTATTTGGGTCTTTAGGTTGATGCAAGACTGTCCCAGATAACTATAACAACGCTACTTTGTCTCACCAAACTATCAGAAATAAAATGCCTGAGCATTTTTGTTGTACCAAAAATAACTATCAGAAATATGAAAATCATACAATTAAATTGGTCTTACATAGTACTTCTATAAAAATATAAACATGTTATTTTTTAACAAATATTTTATAAAAAATAAAAATTAAATTTATATTTTAAATACTATGTCATTGTCCAAAATGATGTTGTTTGTGAACCGGAGAGAGTACTACCAATACTAGCACTAGTAACACCTTTCGCTTTGCCACAACCGCAACATCCACAGGATCTGCGAGCAAGATACTCCTACCCACACTCGAGCTGCAATCGATTTCGCGTTGATGCCCCGGCCTCACTTTCCATCGGTCAATCGATCGCATCCATGCGTGTGCGCCATCAACATCAGAGGGGAGGAAGTTACGTGTGATCCTAGCTTCAAAAGCCATTTTTTGCTTGGCTTGGGAACTCGATTACAGAGTCTCCACAACCTTCGTCACTGAAAGAGAGGTAAGTTAGATTAAATTTCGCTAGACAGAACTGCACCAGCTACGAATTGTGACATGTTGTAACATCAGTGTGGCTCGACCGTGTGGTAGACACCGGGGACGCGTAAGCTGCGTTCAGCAGTCTTCTCGACGTCGATGTCTCGGTGAGACCCCTTTCATCAGCCGGGAACATCCTTCTCGACAGGCACATGCTGACAGTTACACAAATCGTTTCCAGGTTCGGTCAAAAGAGCTCAGCTCATGGCTGCGTGCATTTCCAGATTTCCTCTTCCCCACCCGACCCGGCGCCGGCGCCGCGAAACCCGTCGTCCATCTCGTGGAGGCGTCAACCGCGCATGGTGACATGGGTCAGTCAGATTCTGGTTTAGCCGCCGCCGAGCCAGTTTACTTTGTTTGATTGATGACCTCTTTCGGGCAAAAAAAAAAAAAGTAAGGAAAAGGTTACTCGATGACGACGCTTCTCTTTTCTTCGGCATTCTAGCTACTCCGGCGCACGCGCGCCGGCCCCGCTCCGTGCCCACACGTCCCGCCACCGCCCTGCCGTGCAGGACACCGTGACCGCGCGGCGCGGCAACGGCCCCGCATCCGAGGCCGGCATGGTAGGCGTCGGCCACGCCGATGCGCTCGCGAACTTGCTGGCGACGATGATGGCGGGCGCAGATGTGAAGGCCCGGGCGCGATCGTGCGACTGTGCGAGCGCGCGCGGGGTCCCTACAGGCTATACACCCGCGGCGCGGCTGGACAACGACGCCGCCCACTGAACTGACCCACCCCGTCCATTCTCGCGGCCGTAGGCCCGTAGCAGACCAGAGTACCCAGACGGCCCGCACTCCACCGTCCGGTTAAAAAACAAGGCCTGCCCAAAAAAAGGACCCGGCGCGGCCCCACGGCGGCGGGGAGGTGGCGCCGCGCCATTGGCTGGCTTCGTCACGCGCTGCCGCCGGAAGGCGCCAAGCGGAACCGCCGACGAGGCGCGAGACACCCTTGACTTTTCGGACTTGTCGCGAACGGGCAAAGAGAGGAAAAACCGCCCGCAAAGTGTCCCCGGGACTGCTGCGCTTTCGCGGCCTTTCTCCTGTGCGTTGCGTGCGGCTCCTCTGGCCGTAACACCCCGTTTTTTAAGCCATTTCTTTGTTAATCCTTGAGTAGCAGTAACCCTGATGTGATTGTGATTGCTAAGTATACGGTCGCGATTCGATTAGGACGGCGAGATTGTTTTTTTGGCGTCTGCTTTTGATTGAATATACTGCTGCAGTCTACTGCTATGAGTAGAGTACTAGTCTAAGCGTGGACCCAGTCGTACGCTAAACACGGACGGCCAGGCCAAACAAGGCAATAAAAGCAAGCTCAGTTAGGTAAAGGGTGTGGAAAGAGAGAACAAAGCCAGTGGACTGAGAGCGGGGTAAAAAAAAAATCTGCCCTCTAATCCCCCTTCGGTGTGCGTGTGCGTTATAATCCTCGAGCCCCCAGCCGGCCGCAGGTCCTCCGCTTGATTCCAGTCAGCATCTGTGGCTGTCGCTGAGCTTCGTCGACCGTCGTTCGTTCGTCCCGCTCCGGCAGCACGGACAGGTAACGGCACCTCGAACCCCTTCCAGTTCGAATTCCCATCCTGTCGTGCGTGCTCTGAGATGAGATCTCTGATCTCCCTGCTTGTCCTTTTCGACTTCTGCAACTTCTGCTATGCTTCGCTGGGATTTGAGCCTGCGCTTTCCCTTTCTTTGGATGGGAACCTGTGCATCACTGGTCGCTTTTCTTCTCCTCAGGCGATAGAAAGAATTCTTCTGCCAGTGGTTGCGTGGTTGAATCGAGTTAGCACTGCGAGTAGGAGTGGTCGATCCGTCTCTCGCTTGTTCAAGAAGATCGTGGAGCCGGTGGTGTGGAGTTCCGGTTTGGCCCGGGCGCACTCCACAGTACGCTTATCAATTCGCTCCACCTAATCCTGGATTTCGACTGCCGGTTCTGATTTCTCGCTGTAGAATTACGCGATGTGTTCTTGGTACATGGACTTCGTCTGATTTGTTTGTTTCCTCCTTGGTTGCAGTTTGCGGGGTTGATTCAGGCTTGTTGTACTGGTTGGAGTAGAGGCGTGCGTGTGCTTGTGGTCATGGAGCAAACGCAGCCGCAGCAGCAGGAGAAGGGGACGGTCGCGGCGCCGGCGGCGAACGGGAGCGGGGGCGGGGAGCTGATCGGGTACGTCGACGTGCACGTGAAGAGCGCGCGGGACATCCAGAACATCTGCATCTACCACAAGCAGGACGTGTACGCGCGGGTGTCGCTGCCGGGGGAGGGCGCGCCGGTGGCGTCGACGCAGGTCGTCAACGGCGGTGGCCGCAACCCGGTGTTCGACCAGTCGCTGCGCCTCGGCGTGCGGGCGGGCGACGTCGACGCCGCGCTGCGCTGCGAGGTCTGGATGCTCAGCCGGGTCAAGAACTACCTGGAGGACCAGCTGCTGGGGTTCGCGCTCGTGCCGCTCGCCGAGGTGGTCGCCGCCGACGGCGGCACGCTCGCGCGCGAGTTCCAGCTCACCACCAGCGACCTGTTCCAGACGCCCTCCGGGTTCCTGCTGCTCGAGCTCGCCTACATCGGGGTCGTGCCTGATGTCGTGCCCATCTCGCCGACGCCCAAGCCGGCGCTGGCCGACCCGGCGGAGGAGCAGGAGAACGCGGCCGCCGCCAGCGCCGCCGGCGCCGGGAGCGGGAAGGAGTACGAGAAGATCGAGTTCCCCGACCTGAATCTCGTCGAGGCAAACCAGATCATGGTCTCGGAGTACACCGGGCTTCCGTGCAGCGCCGTGGAGCCGCAGAGCTCCGAGAGCCTGCTGACCGCGGAGGACGGGGACGGCGACGTCGCTGCCGTGAACCACGACGCCGGCGTGCGTTTCGTGGAGAGCCTGTCGACGGACAACAGCACCGTCGACTCCGTGGGCGCCTTCCGGAGCGACACGCCCGTCAGCAGCGTGTCCACCACGGAGTCCCCTGCCGTCGCCGCGGTCCCGGCCACCCCTCAGTCCGCCTCGGAGCCGTCCGCGAACGCGCACTCCTCGGCCGCCGAGCACAAGGAGAAGGCGGTGGCGTCAGAGGCCGCGTCCGCGGACGTCGATTCGTCCCGCACCGTTCAGGAGAGCCCCGCGGTGAACTCGCCCGGCACCGTGTCGGGGAACGCGGCGGACAGGCCTGTGATCAGCGTGAACATCGAGCAGGAGGTGACGGTGGACCAGAACAAGATCATGGACATGTACATGAAGAGCATGCAGCAGTTCACGGAGTCGCTGGCCAAGATGAAGCTCCCGTTGGACGTGGACAACGGCAGCATCGAGAAGAGCACCTCCGCCGCCTCCCCCGATGCGGACTCGAGCGGCGCCGACTCTAGCGCGGTGAAGAAACCAACGGCCGGGCAGCAGGAGAAGCCGTCCCCTAAGGTGTTCTACGGCAGCCGAGCGTTCTTCTGATCCGGACCGGATCACCAACAAAAAGGAAGCTAAGAGACGGCATTTGCAGTCATCTGAGCTGAAGCTGAAGCTTAGTAGCGCAGAGGAATAACACCTTCTCATCAGGATCTTGTTCTAGATTTGTCAGGTCGGAAATTAGGTGTCGCTCTCGTAATGTATCAGTACTCGATCAAGAAATGTTTGGTTTCGATGTTTCTTTTACTAATCAGTTCTACTCTACCAGTGTTCATGTTTCTTTTGCTTATCAGTTCTACTCTACCAGTGTTCATCATCAGTGATCTTGTTATGTCCACCGCCATCTATTAGAAGATAAATAGCTTTTAGCTGTTATATTTTGTTAAGTCACCGTAAGAATAGGATCTAAAGTTAGGTAGTTGGAGAGGATTATTTAAGATAAGATTTTTAGTTAGTAAGTTGGGAGGATCCTTTAAGATAGGATCTCTGGTTGGTTAGGAAATTGACGGAGTCTTTTAATATATAATCTATAGTTAGCAGTGGATGCTATAAATAAGTGTAAGTATGGATTAAAGAAATCAAGCAATGCAACAGAAGAAATCTATTGCAGAACTTCCCCCTACGCCTCTTGCCTTTTGAGCACTGTGAGCATCACGGCGCCATCTTTCTCTCATTTCTACAACCCATGCAGCCGTCGGAGGATCAACGATTCTAACAATCTGATATTTAGAGATGCTAGACCCTTCGCCCACCAGCGCCTTGCCGCCATTCTTCACCACGACAGCGCTGAACCCTACTTGGACACCGACCCCACCGACCCCCACCTGGCTGCCGACCCCCACCTAGGCGCTGACTCCCACCTCGACATCGAACCCCTCATGGGCGTCGACCCGCACCTGGGCGCCGACCCTCACCGGGACGCCACCCCCACCTCGGCGTCGACCCCCTCATGGACACCGACCCTCACTTGGGCGCTGACTCCCACCGGGGCGCTTCCCACCTCGGCGCCGAACTTCACCTGAGCGCTGACCGCGCCCATGGTCGCCGCCCCAACGATGGACGACTTGGCCAAGGTGGTTACGACCTAAAACGCGCCTTCGCCGACATCTCCATTTGCCTCTCCAAATTGGAAAATCAGCAGACGTCGCCACCATCGTCTGTTGCCACCCTTCCACCATTGTTTTCCTATGAGATACAGGGTTACAACACGACGGAGCTGCCGCCACCGTGCGCGTCGAGCCGCCACAACACCCTAGTAGCATACGTCGTCGCTGCCGTCGTGGTCGCCGCAAGCCGCCCCCTTGTCTCCATCAAGGCCCTAGAGGGCGACATGGCCACAGACGCGGCCGGCCTGCCACTTTCCAACGTCTTTTGGGCACCAATCTGCTCGACCAGTTTCGTCCACAAGCTACTGTCGGGCAACAAGTGTCAGCCCTACACCGTTTATCGTCGTACCAACCGCTATACCAACGTCTACGGCACTGAAGGATCCAAGATTGGCAATGCCTTCCGCAACCTCTCTGCGGTTGAGGTTGCCAACGTCGAGCACCTCAAAATGCTTGACCTCGCCCCTGGTGGCCACCTCGGACACTTTGTGATCTGGATCGAGAGCACCTTCAAGCAGGTCAAGGAGGATGGAGCCTTCAAAGACGCCATCTGCACCGATAGTCATGAGCCTCGACCACTAACCACAGCTTTAGAATGACGAAGCTTTTAATTACCCAAGTTTTCAGCTTGAGAACGAGCTGTTTGTCGAGGCGGAGAGAGATGCTATGTCCACCGCCCGCTATTAAAAGATAAGCAGCCTTTAACTGTCATAATTTGTTAGGTCACCATAAGAATATGATTTAGAGTTAGGTAATTTGAGATGATCCTTTAAGATAGGATCTCTAGTTAGTAAGTTGAGGGGATCTTTTAATATAGGATCTATAGTTAGCAGTGGAGGATATAAATAAGTGTAAGCATGGATTGAAGAAATCAAACAATATAACAGAAGAAATCTGTTGTGTGGCTTCCTCTTGCGCCTCTTGCCCTTTGAGCGCCGTGAGCACTACGACTTCAACTCTCTCTCATTCCTACAACCCATCCAGCCGTCGAATCAACAATCCTAACAGATCTTCACTTTGCCTACCATGCCGATCCTTCAAGCAATAGTACTGTAGTAGATCGGTGGACTGAATTCTAATTGGTCCAACAAGCAGTCTGTTAGATCGTGAATGCTAGTACATAATGATTAGAGGGGAAATGTGATCTGAAGTTCTTGTTGACATGTTATTAACCCAGCTCCACACTGGGTACTACTACACATGGTTTGGGAATCTCGCTCGTGTGTTAAGAATCCATCATACTCTTATGTCATCAACGCTTAGACCGTTAAGACCGCCCAAGATTTCATGAAACCCAAGCCAATCGTCAAGTGTATGTCTGATCGCGGATGCCCCGCACATGCGCACGTCAAAGTTCCATCTGGCGGGCACGGTGGCAGAGACTGATGGAACTGTCCGCAAGCATCCCCACGTTTGTTCCATCCCTTTGCCTTTTTCTAGCTATGCTCGCGAGTTTGTTCCATCCAAAGAATATATACTCCCTCTGTTTTCCTTTTGTTGTGGTTTCCGACAACTTTGATTACATTAAAGAAATCATCACCGCTCTACCTTCATGTTATCACTGCTAGGTGTACGCCCACCGGCCTGCGGCGTTGTTGGTCCCTCTCGTCGCCTAGAGTCACCGCCACACCACTTTCATGCGCCGCCGGGCCGCCCCCCCCCCCAGCATTGCATGACTGGGCCACCTCCTCGGCCTCCCTCGCTCACTCCATACCGGATCCAAAAAAATCCCCAATTTAGAAAGCTTGCGAGCTCTCGAGAATGGTGCGGCAGCAGCGCCGACAGATGTGGGAGAGCAATCTGCAGTGCGGTGCCGCAACAATCGTTAGCATTTTTTCTCCTAGAGAAGGTTGCGGCTTTGGGGACGGCGAGCAGGGAGGACTGCTCCGCGTCCCACGCGACGCCATGGTCAACTGCACCAATCTCCATTATCGGCAGCCGTTCAACCTGGCCGTTGCGTTGGCCGTGGTTCAGCCAATTGAGCCATTGGTGGACTATTTTTTTCTGGAAATGTAAGTTTGTGAAGAGAAATACCTTTTCAGTTCATGTCAGTTGCTATTCCACTGAGCTGAATAAATGATGTTCTTAATAGATTATCTTCTGTATCTCCGTGTATCAAGAGATTACAGAACTGCAATTAACATTTCAGACTCCAGAGATTTTATACTGTTATGAAAAAATAGCAATTTTCTAGATCTTGAGCTTGCGGTTGCGTCAAGCTGCAGGTGGCGCAGTCACCATGGTGGCCAACGCCCTGCCCAACCGCAGGAAACCAGTGAAGAGCTGGTTGACATTCTGTAGATTGTCATCGACAGATTTTCGGATTCTCGACGGCGCGACCTCCATCGGCGGCCCCAATCGACTGCATGGAGGTGGCATCCATCGGAGGCATGGGGGACCAAGTCGAGGGCATCGTCAGACGCATCGCCATCAAAGGCGACGCCTGCCTCAGGTTGAGTGCTCCTCAGCGTGCTGCGCTGGCATGCAAATCGGTAAGGGCAGAGGTGGAAGATAAACGTTGTTTAGACTTGGAGCGATAACAATTAAACCACCTTCTGGTTTGTACTAAAGCGACAACAACAAGAAAACGGAGGGAGTAATTCGATATGAACTTCATTATTTTCTTGTCAGCAATACGCAGTCCAAATGGGCCTTGGTGGTAGTGTGTCGCTTGAGACTTTCTTTTGAATAATGCAACTAATATATGTGTGTACCACACAAATTCGAGGAAAATTCTTCCTTTCCATTTTCCAAACACACCACAAGCCTGAATGGATAATGTATTGCATGTCCTACCTAGCATGATAGCTCCACTAAGATTTAACTAATGCTAACAACTACAAATTAAAGATCAGGTTATTACATTTTTTTGCGACTAGACCAGTTTATTAGAGGTGCTTTAACACTATGATGCATTCTTTTCACCCACTCCCAACTAACGATGAACTCAGATGCAGAAGCGGGGAAATGTCAAGCAATATGGATCAGTTAATCATCGTACGCTTTCTTTCATCCCTGTTTCTTAGTTTCATTTCCTCGCTGCACTCGATTCTCTCATGGTCCACGCCCTGCTTGCTCATCCAAAATCAACGCATGCCTTGGACCACGCTCTCCTGCAGCAGGACAGGAACACACTCAGTTTTCTGGCCCGACTGCCTCGTCGCCCGTCCTTATCTTTTGATTAGGACTAGAAGCAAAAAGACGTGTTAAGCGACACCTTAATGCATTCATCAGGTCCTTTTCCGCGAAATCAACAGAAAGTCTGCGGCAAATAGTGTGTGTGCTCGAATTGAACTTTCGTGCTGAAGGAAGCTGTCTGGCTTTGGCTGTGTTCGGTTGTCATTTTAATGGCTGCGGCTGTTTAACTTTTGCAATTGTAGCAATGAAGGCCTCAGAAGCATCTGAGCTGCAGCCGCAGCCGTAGGTAGCGGTTAAAATCCCTTATCTACCCCTGTTTGAATCAAATTGCTTGCAATACCTAAATTGTAAGATTCTATCCCTTTTGTACCCTTTTTTTAGGACACGTTGTTAGTTTTTACATCTTGGACAAGTTTACCCTCAAGTAGTTATCTCGTATTTGCCCCTACCTGAACAAAATTGAGTATTCATATCTCTCTCTTTTTTTTTCATACTAATGATACGAAATATTGAATCATTTGAACACCTGTCATTTTAAACATCCATAATAATTTGAGACATGCATATCCGAGCATCCATAAATTATAGGAACATCCATAATAATTTGAGACATGCATATCTGAGCATCTACAAATAAGCTAGAAATGCACACAGAATGGACGTTCAAGCATCCATACACATGATGTTCAAGTATGCCTTGACATATCAAAATACTTAACTACATTCCATCTATTTTCCACCAAAAGAGGAAATGCACACAGAAAGGACATTCAAGAATCTATACACATGATGTTCAAGTGTGCCTTGACATATCAAAATACTTTATCTACATTCCATCTATTTTCCACCAAAAGAGAAACTACTGCAACACTCAGTATTTTCCACCAAGTTTTTTCTTGCTCTTGGTGCATTGGCAGCTGATTGTACCGACATAATTGAAGTTGAGCCTGCCTCAATGAGTTGAGGTGTGTCATCCAATTGACTTGAGCTACCCTCTAGCTGATTTGAAGCATCAACAGTTGCTCCTTTTTTTGTTTTCCTCCTATGCACAATAAAGAAATGGAAAGTGAAAAAAGAGGGACAGCATGCAAAAAATGAAATGAAAAGATGAAATTACACCTCTTCTTTGGCGGTTCAGCGTCAGGTTGCCCTCTTTTACATGTTTTCCATTGATGCCCTGTCTCAAGACATATAGGACATTTTGGAGGTGCCCTCTTGCTGCCCCCCTCATGACTTCCCTTATACCTTTGTACCTTTGGCCTTCCAGCGGTTCTTCTAAGTATCGGTGGGTGTAACTTGAATCCAACATCTACTTTAGGCCACCTAGATTGGTCTCAATGGTGGAATGACTCCAGCATATGCCAATTTAAACTTTTCAATGTGGTAGGATCGGTGTACAAAGTTAGCAATTTCTCCGTGAGGAAGTGATGTTATGAAAGCAATGGCATGAAAGAAGGCAAGCCGGTTACTTGCCATCGTCTGCAAGTGCATGTCCAAGCATTTAGATCAATATTGTGCCTAAAGTGCCTTGATATATCCTTGCCAGTTACTTAGCTATTGTGTCACTACTAGCTTCAACTTCATAGCACAAGTTTCTGCTCTTCTCATTCAAATCCCTCATGATACTTGGTAGGATCTCACCAGCCATCATGTTGCCAATTTTTCTTCTTTTCCTAAATTTTATCATGAGCATGTGCCTAATCTTGTCCAGCAAATCAACTACCAACAAGCATTTGTATTTCTTAATCCAATTATTGAAACACTCAGCTAGATTGTTGGTAATATAATCAACCTTGCAACCTTCTGCAAATTTACTTCTACTCCACAACCTCTTATGCCATTTATCAAGAAATGTCTTTATCTCAGATCTACTAGCTAAAATGGGAGCCATATGGGACTCATAATCCTCTGGAGTCCATGAATAAGCAGCTGGCCACAAATGCTCATCAAACACCTTACCCACAAATCTTTTTCTAAAATTTATCACAAGATGCCTCATGCATTCCCTATGCTCAATTTGAGGGAAAACCAATCCCACAGCATCACATATCCCAATACCATCATCAGTGCATATAGTAAGATATTGTGGGACCCCAATAGCTTCCCGTAGCCTTTTCATGAACCATTCCCACCCGTCACTTGATTCTGGCTCAATAACTCTATATGCAACTGGGAACATTCAGTTGAGTCCATCAATAGCACAGACGGTAGCTAGCTGTCCTCAAAACCTACCTATAATCATGCACAGAACAGCAGTGAGTGACAAACAAAAAAAAGTACTACTAAAAAATATGTACATACTATGGACAGGAATTTATGGAGATACCTGTCAATACAGTATCGTCAATGCTCAAAAAAGGACGACAACCATTCAAAAATCCATCAACACATGGCTTCAATGCAACAAATACTCTTCTAAAGCATTGCTTTCCCTTCACACTCTCCGTATCTATTGCAACAATAGAGCTAGGAGACCTCTTTTCTACTTCAGCCTTGAAGCTATATAGCTTCTCAAAACTATCTTCCCAACATCCATACAGTTTATCCAATGCAAGGCTCCTACCAGCATGAACTCGCTTGTAAGGTATATGAATGTGATACTTATCATGCAACCTTCTCTCTAATTCAGTTGTTCCAACAGTAGCATCCTTCCTTAGCCAATCCATGACTCTTTCACATATCCACACCTTAGTAGCATTCTTTGCCTTCTGACTTCTTTGCGTACTAGCACAATTATGCCTCACTCTATGCCTTCGAACCTTCAAGCATTATAAAATGATTAGAGAATAGAAGCAACATAAAGAAGAAAAATATAAAGACTAGAAACATAATACCTGAAATGTTGTCTTATCCATCATTGGTTTTGCATAAATATACCACTTGCAATCCGCTGCTGCACAATGAGCCCCAAACCTTTCGGGTTCACTCTTAATAATATTAAACTCAAATTCTTTTTTAATTGCATACTGAGAAATTGCAATCCAAAATTCTTGGATATTAGAGAATGTAGTGCCTACTTTCATCACTGGGTTTTCCTTGTCATGCACCACAACAGGAATGAGAACATTATCATCTTCTGTGCCTTCCCAATCGGCATCGTCCTCATCTTTCTCACCACTCCCATCACCACCATCTATGTCAACTTCCACATTTGGAGCCTCATTTTGAGTCATAGTTGGAACTACCGCAACATCAGTACATGGTGCAACAACATCATCACTATCATTCTCACCCAAGTAAAGGCGCTCATCATCCACACCAACATACTCAGGCTCATAGTTTGGACCCAACAATTCGAGCTCATCAATCTGTTCCTCCTCTTCCTCAACTATTATATTGTTGATGATGTGAGGTTCACTTTGGCTAGGTGGTGCTGCAATGGAGGGTGTACTTGGGACAACAGCATTGTTTGTGGTGTCAGGTTCACTTTCATCCAAATCATGTACAATTGCCTCCAAGTGAAGTCTTCTTGTCTCCTAATATTGAGAAAATGCATTAAGCAATGAACTATCAGATTCAATACGAATAGCCTGACCTGAATTTTTGTCCACAAAAGATACGTGAAGCTCTTGTTCACTGCCATGCCTAATCTTTGATTCTAGGTCTGCGAAAAAATCCATCCATTTCGTAGTGTCCTTGTCTACTGCAAACTTCAAATTTTCAGTCACATGATACTCCTCACATGGCAGCTCCACATATGCAGGAGCCTTAATGACAACTCTACAAGCTGAGCAAGGATCCATCCTGAATTCGAAATTGAAGTTCATCAAATGTTCTGCCCCACATACCAACCCTAACCGTAGAAAAAAATAATTAATTAATTTGATACATGCCATTACAATTTTGTGAAATTTGAAATATATCATTCGGGCCCACGTGTCATTCACTTGCAGGGCTCCATCTGACACATCAATGACATATTTCAAAGTTTGCAAAATTGTAATGGCATGTATCAAATTCGCCCTTAAACCAGAAATCGAGAAAATTGGACTTACCCATTAGGAATCTATTTCATATTACGGGAATGAGAGGATGGGAACTCCTGAATACGCTCGGGCGCGCTAGACATGCCGCAGCCGGTGGCGCATCGGTTGCCTGCTCTGAGCCATGTCGCGCAGCTGCCGCATGCCTCGAATCAGGTGGCCGTAGCTTTAGTGCATCGGGCGTAGAGGACGCCGGCGGCGGTGGCTGAGGGCCTGGGGGCGGCGACGGCTCAGGGACCAGGGACGGCGTCGGCGGAAGGATCAAGAGTATCTCAGCTGCTTGTGGACTTGATAAGCGGAGAGCGCCACCGATTGAGGCCGCGGCAGCGGCTTAGGGCCAACTGGGGGTGGTGACACAGGGCCCTCGG
>BCLG01000642.1:113118-131274 GCA_001602295.1 Zoysia matrella | reverse complement strand
GGCGGCTTAGGGCCCTCGGGCGGCGGCGGCACAGGGCCATTGGGCGGCGGCGGCTCGGGCCTCATCTGTCGCGGCTTGTGGGCGGTTGACTGGTTCGGTGACTTCGGTTCCAGAATGAAACAGCCAGGGGTATTTTGAGTATTATGAGTTTTGTAACGAAAGTGGTACTGGTAATGGGACGGCAAAAGGTATATTTGATGACGTGTTGGACGGAATAATGATATAAAACAGATAGGATCCTAGATCTGAATATTGCAAGCAATTTCATTTGAGCAGGGATAGATAAGAGATAAGTTCGTTCACTGGGGAGAAATAAAGTATTAGCGCAACCATCAAACGAACACACCCTTTATTTGAAGTCAATGAATCATTTATCGTCTCAAGTCATTGCTGCTTAAAATTCACAATCCAAAAGTATTGAGCTTGAAAAATGTTCTCACCCATAGCACAAATAATTGATTAGTACTCTTTTTTTTTACAACTTAAGTATACCGATATAGCTGTAATATCTGATCATATACTTACACATGCACTTATACATTTATTCTACAACTCACACACTTTAACACATAAGTAAACTTACAAATATACTTAGTACGAAAAACCATGTCTTTTGTAGAGATGGTAGAAATCCTCTCGATTCGACGTGTTAGGGGAGCGTCGCCTCCCCTTTAGCTCCACACGCTGAAAGGCATTCACCTAAAATTTATTGTAGACAAATCCCGGTGAGAACATCCGGGTGCGATTCGGGCGGGCCGCGTGCTCTCCGGCAACGTTGACCACTCGAGCCATCGCTCGTTCTCGGTACTCATTCGTCATCCACTTTGCGAGCCAGTTCGATGTTTCAATTTTAAACCCGAACGCGTCCACCACTGGGATGTTCACCTGCGTCTCGTGGTTTTCTGCGGAGCAATACTCTGGTAGGGTCATCGGTCATCACATGAACTCATCAAAATTCCTCGAGGTTACTATATGCTCGGATCACCCGTGCAACGAAAAAAGAGACGGAAAGGCACCCTAAGAATCCGAAACAGTGAGAGTTCGATCCCAGTTGCAAGAGCTCGAAACGGGTTAATCACGGAACAAATCCTACGCCGAAAGGGGAAAATCACGTTTGGGATCACGTGGAAAGGTATGGATGGATGGATCTGTGGGTCTCCGCGTATTCATTCGTCACTCGAAGGATCACGGTGGCGCTGAATCCAAGGCGGGTCACACAGTTGTTGAGCACAAAAGGGCGGCAGGCTGTGGAAGGAGAAGGGAGGGCGGAGGGGGGGAGAAAAAAGCAGAGGCGGAGCAGGCGGAAACGAGACAGCGAGGACGGGAGGGGTCCGGAACGGCGCACAGGAAGCACGGCACAGGTATATTTCCGGGGAGGAGCGTTGCGCAACGCGACAGGTCTCGTTCGTCGTCACTGGTGGATAGGGATCTCGGCCTGGTGGTCGCGCGTGCCCCGCGCCCCGTCCCTACCGTCGCGCGCGCATCACGAGCTGGAGTAGAATTCTGAGTCGTCGCTCGCCGGCCCCACGCTAGCCGAGTTCAATCGCGCCCCGTCCCCGCGTGGGGCGGAGGAGGAGAGGGAGGAGGTGGAGGGGCCCCATCCGGGGCCTCTAACGGCGCCGGCCTCGTGGCGTTCCTGCGGGGCTGCTTTTCGTTCGGGTCGGCGGGGCGGAGGCGGCTCAAGGCCTCGCCCCTGCCTTCCCCGCCGCGCTTGCCTTCCACCTCGGCAGCTGCCGCGGCGGCGGCCGCGGACGAGGCGGGCAAGATGAAGGGACTCTTCAAGTCCAAGCCGCGGACGCCTGCCGACGTCGTGCGGCAGACGCGCGAGCTTCTCGTCTACGTCGACCTCAACTCTGGCCCCCGGAGCGGTGACGCCAATCGGGAGGAGAAGGTGAGATCGGATTCTGGATTATCTGTAGCTTTTTCGTTCCTTCGATCGCCCATCCCTGACGGCGAGCATGTACTGATAGATCGCGCATGAGTGAAGGCTGCTTGCGTGATCATCCTCGAAACCCTTCGAATTCGGTTAATTTCATCACTGATGGAAGTGATGATAGCAGCTAGAGCAATGATATGAGCCAGGGCTATTTACTTATAGTACTACTTTCTGATGATTGCATTGCTCATGAACTCCGGTAGATAAGATTTTGGTATCTGAGGATATAACTAAGATAATTGTGGTAATAGTTCGTGCTTTGATGAACATTTGGTTTACTAGCTGGCAGGTTGTCATCACATTTTCATTGCAGAGATACTAGTAGTTACTATGAATGTCGTGCTGGAAACGAGTTCTTACTGAGACTAGTTTTGTACAGATGACACAGCTAAGCAAAAATATCAGGGAACTGAAGTCTATTCTGTATGGCAACGGTGAACAAGAGCCTGTAACTGAAGCTTGCGTACAATTGACCCAAGAATTCTTTAGGGAGAACACTTTACGACTATTAATTATCTGTCTTCCAAAACTAAATTTGGAGGTATGCACAACTTGAATTTTGGTGATGTATCTAGATTGACTGTACTACTGGAAACACACAGCAAATTATTTAGCAAATGTGCATCTGCTATGGATTGTTGCAGACCAGGAAAGATGCTACTCAAGTTGTAGCAAACTTGCAAAAACAGCAAGTATCCTCAAGGATAGTTGCGTCTGAGTACCTAGAGTCAAACAAAGATCTCATGGACATTTTGATCTCTGGGTAAGAATAATATCCTATTGAAAATCACTGCTGATACCTCGTTCTCGTTTTTTTAATCAAAGTAATATTTAGAAGATCTTCCGATCTTGTTTGTTTTTCCTTTGACTCCCATGCTTGTTAATGCCAGCCATGTGACCAATTGACAACGTGTTCCATTTTTCAGTATTTCTTCACTTTGTTCTTGATTATATTACTATGTGAATGCTAAAGCAAATATTGGTATCGAAAATGAGTCACTGAGCTATAGTTGTTTTCTTTATGTAATTTGTAAAATATGATGCATTATCTATGCTTGTTGTTTCTGCGCAATCCAATTTTTTTTATTTGTTTCATTCAAAAACTGTGTATGTTCAGAATTGGATTATTGTCTGACAAAAAAAAAGGTTGCACTCATACACAATTTTGTATCAGCATTTGAGATTCATGTCCTGCAGTACTATGATCATGATAAAGTCTGCTAGTGAAAACTGTTTCTAATCTAGAAATTGACTGTTAGGGGATATATGCTCCAGTTTCATGTTCTGACTACTCTTTGAGGTCATGTGTGACTGTGACCTTTAGCCCCACCCCACCAAACTATCAACGCACGCACACTAGTAAATACTCTCTTTGTGCTCAGGTTTCTGTATTTTTGTGATATTGTAGCCTCCACTGCATATTGCATACATGGTAGCACGGCAGATGTATTAGTTGTATAAGCTTCCATTACATTAACTACTTGCTCTTTCACAATACATTCCATGCAGATATGAAAATATGGACATTGCTTTACATTATGGTGTGATGTTGAGGGAATGTATTCGGCACCAAAGCATTGCAAGGTGACAACTACTGGATTGAAATGCTGATATATGCTTTAATACATTAGTTTTATCACACTGTCGCTGAACCAAACATCATGTCAGTCATATCATAAAAAAGGGGAAAGACTGTCATAACCATGCAATGCTCATGCAAGAATTTGTTTATATAGTCTCCTAAGTCCATTATGTGTATCATTATCCATAACAAAAGTACCATTTTTCTATGGATTCAATGAATAGTTTTAGCACCATAATGATCTAACACATTTTTTTTTTTGGAATTTGAATACATAAATGAAAAGTTAGCCATGCTTATAGGAGCGTTATGTACAGATTACCCAATCGTCAACTTCAAATATTCTTTTCCTGTGTTATCTTATAATGAAATCCAAATTTCATTCAAGTATTTTTTTTTTCTTAGTCCGATATAAGTTAGCATGCATCCATTTCAAAAAACTTAGTGAACTTCAGTAGTATTATCTCGGGCTGAGGGCTCTATTCCTCCCAGAATATTATAGGATATTGAAAGAAAATAATACTTTCAATAATGATCTAGACCCAAGGTAAACATCAATCTTAAGTATTCAAATGTTGCAAAACTTTGATTGTGTATGTCAATGGTTTTGTTTATAGTTTTTATTCATTGACAGGTATGTTTTAGAATCTGAAGACATGAAGAAGTTTTTCGACTACATACAACTACCAAATTTTGACATCGCTTCTGATGCTTCTGTTACCTTTAAGGTAAGTTGCTTCTTTTTCATCTTTTTAAAAGCTGAGTCAAGCAATAACTCTCTCTTTTTTTTCTCTTTTTTTGCTCAAATGCTATATCGCCATCATTCTATCTGACATCTTTTGTTTGTTCTTCTACTATTGGCAAGTAAGGATTTTTATTGAAAATTATTTCGCAACATAACTTTGACAACTATGTGAAAGCCTTATTAAGTAAAACCGTAGCTTGTTTTGCTTGCCACAACTAATAGCTGCTGCTCTTTTGTGTTTTGTGGCCTTTGGACATTTTTGCTTTTACATTGAACTTTTGCTTAAGAATCCGGACAAAAGTGAAATTGCTGACAATTAAAAGATCGACCTGGTTTTGCTACTGAAATCTGATTTAGACTTTTATAAGTAATTGGTGTGAGATGCACTTGCTTTGAGTTTGAGTCATTGATTTATTTTATTCTGCTCTAAGCAGGAACTATTGACAAGGCATAAAGCAACCGTGGCAGAGTTTCTTTCTAAGAATTACGATTGGGTCAGTATTTAACTTGGGACCATTACTGCTAAATTTATCATTTCAAAGGGATGTTCGTTGTGCTATTTTACTATCTAATTGTAATCATTTTTCCCCTTCTTCCATTTAGTTCTTTGCAGAATTCAACTCTAAGTTGTTATCATCAACCAACTACATAACAAAAAGACAAGCTATCAAGGTACTAAGGTTTTGTTATGACTTGTTTTATCTGTGTTTTGTTTTATTGTCTATGTATTGCAAATCTCAGCAGAATTAACTTGTCACACTTCTTCGTGATATGAACTTTTTCTCCATATCGAATCCTCCTCGCTATACTATGTTATGTATCAATGAAACTTTATGCAAGAGAAACAACTCTTTGTAGCATACTCATAGTAGCATGTGTAACATGAAGCTTGAATGATCAAGTAGTTGCTACCGAACTTTCCTGAGGCTTCAGTTATAAGTTGAGGCTTCAGTTATAAGTAAAGCAAAAAAACCTATACATTTTTTCCTTAAAAAACATTCATTTTTACAGGCCAAGATTGCCATGGTAATATCTTTTTTCCTTTCAGCTCTTGGGAGACATGCTGCTGGATAGATCAAATTCTGCTGTCATGATGCGCTATGTTAGTTCAAAAGACAATCTAATGGTTCTCATGAATCTGTTGAGGGTCAGTTTTCTTCACTGCACTAGTAACAACTTTCGATATTGCAGTTTACTTGCTCCTCTTCTCTAGCTTTATAACAGATGTTAGAAATCTATATATAATAGTTCAGTTGGTTAAGGGTGGTACACCCTGGCCACCTATGTTCGGGTCCTCTTTGTCGCAAAATTGGTTGCCTAAAAAAAGAGCAGCCCAGTGCACGTAGGTCCCGCTTGCGCAGGATTCAGGGAAGGGTCCAACCACTTCAAGTCATTTGTACGCATTCTTTCCCTTCATTTCTGCAAGAGGCTATTTCCGTGACTTGAATCCGTGACCTTGTGGTCACAAGGCAACAGCTTTTACCGCTGCGCCAAGGCTCCCCTTCAAAATTAAGAGCCACCTAGATTGGTTGATTTTTTATATGCAATTAAAATTGAGCCACCGATATTTGATGCCACGTGGGACGTGTACGGAAGTGTTCCGTTGTGATTGCTAAAGTTGAATGTTCTAAATTGATAAGCACGATGTTATCAGCACATAACTACAAGTCTTCTTGTATAAAAGTGCTGCCAGTTCTGATTTCTGTATTGTTTCAGAACTAATCATAGTTGAAGTGCTCTGCCCTTCACCTTCCTCCTCTTGTGCTGTTTGCATTTAATGCTGTCTTCTCCCATTAAACTTTTTTTTTTAACCTATTCTTCTTATTTCTTTCAGGATTCAAGTAAGAATATTCAAATGGAAGCGTTTCATGTATTCAAGGTAAGTGCAACAATTGTGATTATATTTTTTTCCTTACAAAAGTTTGCGTATTTGATATCTGTATCGCTACGCATTTCAGTTGTTTGCTGCGAATAAAAACAAACCACCTGAGGTTGTAAACATACTAGTTACAAATAGAAGCAAACTCCTTCGGTTTTTTGCTGGATTCAAAATTGACAAAGGTACCGCGCTTGCTCTCTTTAACTTTGTTTGAACCAGCTGTCTTAATGTTTTTTGAATTTTGTCAGTCTTATTTACTTTATTTTATTTTTGTTGCTATTGTACATTTGTACCAGTTTGGTATTAACTGATACTGTTTTTATGCTCGATCAGAGGATGAGCAGTTTGAGGCGGACAAGGAGCAGGTGATAAAAGAAATATCTGGGCTTTGAATATTTCTAATGATGTGCATGTACCTAGTTATTGTGAAGGATGATTTTTCGTTTGGTAAAAGTGCATGGGTAATAATAATGCACTTTTGTATTATTCTGTTGGTTCCAGCAGCGAGAACATGAGTCTGGAGCCTGTTCATATGCTTGTGTGCAGTCCAGTATGCAACTTCGGTAGCATGGCTAGCTAGCTACCGCACTCTCGTCGAACATTTTCGCAGGGAAGCAAACCAAACGCGTGTGGCGTCACTACTGCGGCTGGTGGCGGTTGGGACGTTGATCATCATCGACACCAGAACCAGAAGACGCGGCGAAGGAACGAAAAAAATGGCGACATTTGGGCAGCCCCGCTGAATCAACCGGGGCAGGCGCCTCCCAGTTACTGGTCCACCGGTCCAGGTTAAGCTGCCCCAGTTCTTATTTTCAGCATATCTTCAGAGACTTTCTGATCATCGACGTCTTCAATGAAATACGGTCATTGCCTTAGGAATAGACAACCAGCTTTATTTGTCCAGTCGCTCGGAAGTACGGAGTATTGAACAGCCCCGGCTGCTCTTAGTTTTTTCTATTTCTGTACGCGTAACGGGCAGAATCAAGCCACGGAGCCGGTCCATTTTGGCGGACCTAAAAGTTTTGTAGAGCCTCGACAAATGTAGCTAAATATATCAATTACTGTGAGAAAAAATTAAAATATCAAAAGTAAATTAGCAAGATGTTTTTAAATTTAACTAGTGTGGAACCCGGGCAGGCGCCCAGTCGCCGGGCCCTGGTCCGCCAGTGCATTTGGGTGGCTCCCTTCGCAACGACCACAGGGCATGGACCGTCCCCCCATGAAGACAACTGAATTCTGTCTTATGTGCGATACAGAGTCAAGTCGTCCTCAGCATTTTGCGGTGATCTGGCTCTGATATTTGTCTGCGAGCTTGAGGCGGTGTACAAAGGACCAAGCTTTCTCCCCGCACCACCGCCACCAAAGATTGAATTTTTCTTTGCCGTTGGAGTGCCAAAGTTTGATATGGCACATGTCGAGGTGTCCCAGGATTCGAAATTATCTTGGTGAATTTGATACGTATCATTATAATTTTATAAATTTTAAAATATATCATTGATGTGTTAATGACAGATAAAATTTTACACATGAATAACATGTGAGTTCAAATGACATATTTTAAATTTCACAAAATTATAATGACATGTATCAAATTAATTCAATTATCTTTGGACGACTCAAACCTCTGGAGGGATGCGTTCGCGTCCATAAAGGTCCACGTGAGCGATTTTAAGCAATAGAAGGGAGTTGTTTAGTCTTGAATAAAACTGCCACGATTCTCTATGTATAACGGTCATAATCACAAGCTGTCCAGCCCAACCGATCACAGCAACTAGAGTCTACACGATCAAGTCGCATCAGGGTTACCAAAATCGCAAAAAACAGTTTGGTCTAGTTTTATCGGACGATTAGATTTTGTTTTAAAAATTTAAAAAAAGTTGAAAAATTGAAAAAATTGAAAATTTCAAAAACTGGTAAAATTGTTCGATAAACCGAGAAGATCAACGGTAAATTAGTGAAATTGATGAGTTTTAAATTTTAAAATCTATAAACCGATCGATAAACCGAAAAACCGACCGGTTTTCGACTAAATTTTGTTCAAATTTTGATTTTTTTTTATTTGAAACGGTTTTTAACTGGTTTTTCGCAATTTTCTTTACATCAGTTCTGACCGTTTTTATCAGTTGAAACGAACAGAAAAACCTTGGTGGCATGACGGAACGCATGACACCAGACCAGATCAGAAAACCTTGGTGGCATGACGGAACGCATGACACCAGACCAGCAGAGAAGTTTCTCACCATTCCTTGGATAATTTCGTTATGCGAACTCAGATTCCAGGAGTGATACCACCAACCGGATACACAAGTACCCTCCCGTAACAAGTCGCCGCCATATGGAACCAGGCCCCACATGTCAGCAGCAGGGCATCGAGCCCGTTCCACCAAACGGTTGGTGTCGAAGGAAGCCAAAACCGGCGATCACTTAGCACCTCCCTCCCCTGCAAACACGTTTGCTTTCCGCCGAACTCCCGCGCCGGGCACGCAACGCCGCCGAACGGAGGAGCCTCACAGGTGGGGTCAGCATAGGCCTCCAGCGTACGACACCCGAGGTCGAATTAAGAAACGGCCCACCGCCAGTGACCCAACCCCTCGGCCGCGCAGCCACGCTCTCGACGCGGTTGGCAAAAGCAACCAGCAAAGGGGTGGCACTGCTGCATTGCGACGCACGCGCTTTGTCGCTTTGATGATTGCCTATCCCCTTCCATATAAAAACCACCTGACCGGCCCGGCGCACAAACCGCCACAATCCCAAGTTCCCAACCCAGCCCAGCACCGCGCCCGCCTCTCTGATCGCAAGGAAGGACAGGAAGAAGAAGATGAGCTACTACGGCCAGCAGCCTCCCGTCGGCGTCCCGCCGCAGCAAGGTGGTGCCCGCCCCGCCTCCTTCCCGTCTCTCTCTCTCTCTCGCCTTTCCCTTCCTGTGTTTTTTCTCCTTGTGATTTCTGAGGCTGAAATCCGTGGCGTTGGATCTTACCAGGCTACCCGGGGAAGGACGGCTACCCGCCGCAGGGCTACCCGCCGGCCGGCTACCCACCTCCGGCGCAGGGCTACCCGCCGGCCGGCTACCCCCAGCAGGGCTACCCACCGCCGTACGCGCAGCCGCCGCCTCAGCAGCAGCAGAGCAGCGGGCCTTCCTTCATGGAGGGATGGTATGTTCTCTCTTCCTCTCATCACCTCTACTCCTCTTAGTGGATTAGGATCGCTGGTCAGATCCGGCCGCCGCCGCCGACGGCGAGCTTTCCCGGCCGGTTCGGGCGGGCGGTGGTGGGCCCTTGAATTGACGCGCGAGCTACCACCCCTCGGAAAAGGTGGCCGCCAGCCGCGTGGCCCTGGCGACGTGTCGGTCGCAGCACGGAAACGTGTGCACGTATTCCACGCCGTGAGAGGGTGCGGCCGTCCGATCCGCGACGGGCGGTTGGGTTTCGGTTTGCTTGACATGCGTTCTTTCTTGGGCGCTGGATAAAAATATCCAAAGGTGTGTGTAGCTCTCAGTGTGAAAGAAAGCCTGGGAGTTTCAGATTCCTTCCAGGCGAGGTCATCCAGGTTAATATAGCAAGCAGTTTTACCTTCTTTTAATTGATCAAAATATATTTCCGTTGACGCGCTAATAAATGCCCAAGAGAAGTCTAGGTGGTACTCCTACATGATCTAGCAAACCATTGCTTGCTTGCAATATTTACAGAGTGGAAATTGGGAAAATGTCCATGGATTGCTGGGCATTTCAAAGACGCAAGATAGCGATCGCCGTAGTGTTGTCAAGCATATTCTAGAACGCGCATATGCTGCCTTTCTTCTGTCTAATCCTACCTGACCTGACCATCGATGTTGTTTCTGACGTGGAACAGCCTGGCCGCCCTCTGCTGCTGCTGCCTCTTGGACGCCTGCTTCTGAGAACGACGACGGCGTTCGTTCGTTCGCGAGACGGCAAGTGAAACTACTTGATGGAATTGAAGAATTGCAAGGAACTGCTAGTAGCCTACTCAAATATCTTGCTCTGCGTTGTCACCTGTTTTCCTACTTGGTTGTGAACTCTGTCATTCGGTGTTGATTGGGTACTGTTTGTATCTATGATGATGCTTCTGGTGGAATTCAACCCGGAATTATGGAGCGCAAATTACTAGTGATTGTTTCTCTGTCCGCTGTTTGCTTTTTGGTGTCTTCCAGATTACTCACCGTTGGAGGTAGCACATGATTTGCGTGCTTTTGAAATGTCTGTTGCGTGTTAGCCGCCGGGTCTCTCTCCGTGATATTCGACTGGAGCCCGCATTATCGAACCTTCGTATTTGACCTGACACTTTGTTAGGTTGGTCTATGCTGGTATTGTTCCTTCACGCGGAAGATGCACAGCTCGTACAGTCGCATCCTTTGCATAGCTGTGAACGGAACCTGGGCATGTGGCGTTCGTTGACTTTGTAGTAGTAATGTTTTTGGAATGAATCTAAACTTTCTTTTCCCACGGCTGGACTTGACCGTTGTCCGTTGCAAAAGGCGGGAGAGTAGTAGACTAGTGATCATTGGAGGTACAGGGACGCTGCCCGGTAACTCAGTGCGGCACACGGCCAACGATAACGACCACATCCTGTCACGCTCCGATCACTCGGCCACAGATGTAAAGCCACGCATCGCTTGCAATCACATCAGACAATACTACCTCGGCTGAAGCCAATAACTCGAAACTCCTAGTGTGCCTAATGATAAAGGGTGTATCTTCAGTGCAAGCATGCATCGTGCGTCAGCTGGCAACTTGTCTTCTTGAGTATATCAGAATTCTACTCCTAGAATGGTGCAAGAAACCGTGTGGCCTCAAATCAGTAACTAGGGTCTTTTTGGTTTCCTTGTGGACCTCCCTTTCCAGCGGTTTTGGAAGCAAATTCCTAGGCACGAATGAGGTCTATAAGCTTAAACATGATAGGATTCCGAAATTGTTTGGTACCAGCAGCCTGTCCAAATTTGCCTGTGAACTGTTTTCTGGTTAAAAGCTAGTAAAACACCCCCACTTATTAAGCTCTAAACTCTGAGTGTGAGGTGCAATCCCATCATTTCTGGCATTCTGGCAATCAATCATACGGGATTTGCTAATCCCACCGCTAAAAGCGGCGACTGGCTAGATCAAAATATAAAGGTACATATTAGATTTTTCTTTGATGTTTGGGCTATACTTCCTCTGTTGTTTGATTGTTGTGGTCGTTGATTTTTAATCTCAACTTTGACTATTCATTTTATTCAAAAAATAAATTTAAATATATAAAATTATATGATGTGATTAAAATATCTTTAATAATAAACTAAATTATAATAAAATATATAATATTTATCAAACTTTTTTGAATAAAACGAATATGAAAGTTGAAAATAGAAATCAACGGAAACAACAATTAAAAAACAGAGGGAGTATATTTTGGTAGACCAAATAATAATTTTGGCAAATGAAAAAATAGATTTTTCTGCAGTTGGGATTTTAAAAACTGAAAAAATTATCATACGAACTTACAATTCTAGTTTTAATAAGAAAAGTATCGTTCTATCAACTTATGTAGCTGAGTTTACAGGCAGGGGCCCCATTTTCTATTTTGCACTGGGCCCCCCAAAACCTAGAGACGGCCCTGATGTTATTGGCCTCATTAGAAATCATCCCTTGTTCGTTACTCATCTTTGTTTGCAAGCCTTTGTTGTTCTATACCAAGCCTCTCCTTGTCTAGTGCATATGACTGAGCATGTCTCTCCTCTTTCTTAGCCTCACTCTCCATTTCTAGTGCATATGACTGAGCATTTCTCTCCTCTCTTAGCCTCCTTCACTGCATCGGCTTCTTACTTCCTTGTCCATAACAAGTCCCTGACTTGGGTGTAAGCATCAGTGCCACCTCGACGAATTGATTCTTTTGCCCTCTTCTTACCCATGGGTCTCTTGGGTGTATCATTATTTGGGGGTTCTGCATCAGTTGCATGATGATCATGTGTTTCACTAGTAGAGGTAGCTGCGGCCCCAGGTAATGATTCTGTTGCCTTATGTTTCTTGCCAGTAGTCTTCAAAGAAGCGAGCAGCTTCATTCTTTCAATCCACTTCGGTTGAATTCTCAATCTGTGCCAGCAGTGCATGAATTGGAATGATTTCTCTTTTGGGTCCTCTGCCTTAAATAATTTTAAAGCATCTTCGAGCGGCAAACTCATAGCAGTAGCAAATTATATATGATATATGATGAGTCTGGCAATTTAAAACTTTAGAGAGATACAATACATACCCTATCTTGAATGTTTATCCCACTTTGGTTTCTAGTTTCTATCTGACTTACACAACCGCAAAACCTGTTCACAGGCTCTTGAATACACTTCCAACGGTGTGACAAAGAATTCTGACTGCGTTCTTCGAAAGAGCCTCTGTTATTCTGGTAGTAAGCATGCACTCTCATCCAAAATGAACCTTTCGGTTGGTTGGTTCCTACAGTAGCATCTGTACCAATATTTAACCATGCTGAAATAAGAAGTCTATCTTCATCTTCATTGAAGTTTTTCCCTTTTCTTTTGTCTGCCTTTGATGCTGGTGAATTTTCTGCTATGGGTGACTCCTGTTCAGCAATATCTTCTAGAGGGACACAATTCTCACCCTCCAACAAATCAGTGAATGGTACTAACCCATCCATTCTTGAAAGCACCTACATTGTAAATGAAAAAGATTATTCTGAAGTTAAAGGGAATACAGTTCAAGAAGACTTATGCAATAAACAGTACAATTAATTTACCAAGGAAAGCAAACATAGACCATGCTGGATAAAATTAATTGTTACAGTAAAGTACAATGTGCTAGGTACGTAAAAACGTATCAAGGCTACTGGCACTGAACATGATTTTAAGCTAATTCAACGGATTAAAAATCAAAGACTAAAACTGACTATACGAAAGAACAATGCATAAGTGCATAATGCGTACCTCGTGCAGCTCAAGAGTTAATCCCTTGTTTAACAGACACGCTCGCGTGGCTCAGAATGGGAGTCACCAATCTGTAAAAGAATAGTAGCCACCTCAGTAGAGCATAAGAAAACAATAAGACACAGTTAGCAGAAAAAAAAATGTGATGAGATTTGAATCCACAGCCGAGCCACCTTCAGTACAAGTACATACGACATAACAACACAATAAGGAAACTTAAAATCAGTTTATTACTTGATAGCATCATACAGTACATCCACAAGAAATAAGTGAAGCCGAAGGATGGAATCCAAAAGCACATGCACCTGAAGGATTCGTGTACCTGACTTCTTGGTGCTTCGTGAGGCCCCTGCTCTGCTTCCTGCAGTGCCGCCTCTTTGCTTCCCCTGGAGACTGAACAGCAGCACCTAATCAGCTCCAGGAGGCAACAGAGCACCTCGTCCTCAGCTCCCTGTGGCACCAGCAGCCTCCCCGTCCTCAACTCCCTGTGGCACCAGCAGCCTCCCCGTCCTCAGCTCCCTGCGGCACCAGCAACCTCTTCCTCGACTCCCTGTGGCAGCGGCGTGCCCCTCCTCGACTCCCTGTGGCGGTGGCGAAACCCACCCTCAATTCTCGTCAGCTCGCTGCGGTGGATGCGGACCCTCTCCTCAGCGCTCCCTGCGGCGGAGACGAACCCCTTCCTCAGCTCCCTGCGGCACTAGCGAAACCCATCCTCAGATCACGCGGCGGCATGCCCCTCTCTGCAACGGGTGGTGAAGAAGTGGCGCGCGAGGCTGGCATTGGGAATCCAGCGGAGAAATGGCGCGTGAGGCCGGGAATCCAGCGGAGAAATGGCGCGCGTGGCCGGGAATCCAGCGGAGAAGTGGCGGGATTTGCGGATTGAGCGTGCGAAAGAGGGTTGCAAATGTGGGGGGTGACGCGCCGGGTTTAGGGGCAGCGAAAGATATAGGGGTAGTTTTAGGTCACTGCTGGATCAGTGATTTTGCTAATCCCACTTAAAAAACAGATTTAGGGACAATTTTAGACGACTGCTCGACATGCTCTAATACAAGCCTCCAACTTGATGCAGGCTCCGAAACGTCCCATGCCTCCAACCGCGTACTTCGAGTCTTCGCCCTCCATGTGCGCGTCAGCGTTTCATAAGTACACGTAACCTGACGCAAAACGCGCTTGCCAAAGCACGACAAAGCATGTGCAACCCATAATTCCATATGATTACCAGCATCTGAGAAAGAGGCTTTCCTCTGAGCCCCGCAGAAGAATAGCCTCCTGGTCTCAGCATTTCATACACGGCACCAGAGACACGTTTGCTCACTATACCAGGAAGGCAGGAAAGGATGAAATGCCTTGCCTTTGCCTCTCACCTCAGCAGAAGAAAATCATCATCCGAAACCTTTAGGTTTAAAGACAACGAGCTCTTAGTTGGCGGATAACAAATCAGCACCCTCTTTCAGGGGAAAAAAGGAGAACCGATTCTGCACTCTTACCATTCCTGAAGCATAATGAGTGTCCAGCAAAGAGACCACACTTCTCACAACTTTCTGTTCAAGAATGATCTGTCAACGCTGTTTCATAAGGTTTTCCCTAACCATAAACTCAAATCCCTTCTGACAGCATACCTCCATTTGGCACTGTTACAGTGCTTGTTCGGAAGGTTTACATAGAATTCAGCCAGCTATTTGGTTTCTGCTGCAATTCTTTAGTGAAACGGCTCTCCTTACAGCCTAGTGAATCAACACAGTTGCTGCTCACTGACACTACTAGTAAAAGCTGTGATGTTTTTTTTTTCTAAGATTACATCTTCAGGCGAGGATCAAAATTGATGTAGCCGAAGTTGATTGTCATCTGGCAACAAAATTGTTGGCCTTAACACCAGCATGTTTTGGCTGGAGATGCTTTATATAATATTTTGATCCACGTGAAAGATTGATGCGTTTTCTCCTCTTCTCAGGAATAGATTCAATTGAGCACTCTGAAAAGCCCCGCCGCACAAACCTGTGACATTTCAAAATAAGCACATGGTGGCAGCACACAGAATGAAAGGAGACAAAATCAAAGCATTGCTACTATCTGCACACAGCGCCAATAACTTGTTAGGAAAATGGTGCTGTTGTCCCATGTGATAGTTGCACTTCAGTATAATTTTAACAGGTCCTAAAAAGGCCATGTGAAAGCAGCATTACAGTCTCTCAAGTAGAATTTCCAAAGCAAAATAAAAGGAGATAAGTGCATTAGGAATTACACTCGCTGTATGCAACCATCATATGCTCTGCTAACTTTGAAATCAATAGGCCCAGGTCAAGATACTAATAGTAATAGAAACACATGGTAATTCCAAACAAATTAAGGAAATAAAGAACATAACAAATTATTTAGTGGTTGATAACTCAGTACATTGAGCAGAGAAAAGAATAAGGTACATACCAGTCTGCTGTCCGTGTTGTAAGCAAGAACAGCTTCTCAAGTCCAAAGGATAAGGCCATTTTCTCAACGTAATCTGGAGTATAACCATAACTATTGGTAAAACAACAGGTAACGAGCATAAAATGGTTCAAGTGAGTTGGGAGAGAGGTTGCAATGACAAGTTAAGTTGATAACATATTTTTTATTCATTTAACAATGAACATACCAAGCAACTTGTCCCCTTGACCTCTTCCTCGGCATTCTTCAGAAACAGCAATTGCAGCAACTTCTCCAGATTTTTCCTCAGGAAATGGAAACAGGGCAGCACAAGCGATGATTGAACCATCTCTTTCAACAACAAAGAATGACTCTAACGCTTCAAGAAGCTGAAGAGAATGGAAAAGGTATAGGCATTATGAGAAAACCAACACATGTTTCAAATACTGAACATAGAAGAATATTAGAATAAAAAATATTTTAGCAGCTAGCACACCTCTTTATCTGTTCTCCGCACCAAAGCACCAGAATCTTCTAGTGGTCGAATAATTTTTCTTATGCCAGGTAGATCTTCTTCTGTAGCCATCCTTGTTCCTTCATAAACATCCCTGAAACCATACAGTAGTAAACAATTCATTATGAGCAGTTATTGAAGACCAGATAGTAGTATTTCTTATATGCTAGTACTAGGATAACAAACATCACGTCACACTAGGACAAAAATAGCAGTGCCTATGTGCCTACACGCGTCTAGGCCAAAGAACAGGTAAAGAGGCAGGGAAATATGGCATGGGCATTAAAATAATACTAATTTGATACATGCCATTACAATTTTGCGAACTTTGAAATATGCCATTGATGTGTCAATGATAGATGGGGCCCTGCAAGTGAATGACACGTGGGACCGAATGACATATTTCAAATTTCACAAAATTGTAATGGCATGTATCAAATTAATCCAAAATAATAATACTAACTTTTGAGTAAAAACTACTAAAAGAAGATTGACAACCTAGCTATCATGGTTCCTGCACCATCTCTTGTAAACAGTTCTAAAAGCAGTGATCCATTGGCAGTTCCATCTATGATATGAACTCTTTGAACACCACCCTGGCATTTCATAGAAACAAATGGAAGTGAAGCTAAAAAATATAGAGGTTCATATAAATTTCCAATTACGCATGTAAAAATAATATATAATCATTTTTCATTGAAAGAATATAGGCTAGCTTGCGTTGTGAACATAGCAAAGCAAAAGACCTGAAGGCATCCATGCTGGATGGGAGAATGCAATTGTATTAAAATGTCTTTTCATATAGTCGAGCCCCTAGCTTGAAAAATCTGAACTTTATGGCATCTCTGGTGCAACATTCTTTTCTCCTTAACATAGCAAAGCAAACAGCAAGTGTCCCCTTCCACACAAAATAAGATTAAGCTATAATATCTCAAGTTTGTTTCAGTTTGCTACATGCTAATGTACTGTTGTCCTGATGAAGAGTACATAAAACAAACAAAATGATGTTATATTATGGTAAGAAGCAGCATAATACTACAACATGCAGCTTTCTTATATGACAATGTTGTTGAGCTTGCAAAAATGATTCCTGTCAGTATTTCAAACATGCATGTGCGTACAACAAGACACAGGGCATGACCAGGCTATGCCAACAAATAACACATGAATGACCAGGCTATGCCAACAAGAAGACATTTCCGAAGGCAAATTTGCTATTACATGGCATAGATGTAATACTGGAAACAAGAATGTGATGTAAAAGGCAAAACACTTACATGGCAAACATATGCTGCTGCAGCCAACTCAGAAAGATAGCCATTTGATCTGCTTAACTGCTCTTCACCGCCAATAGCAAATCCTTGCTCAGAAGAGTAAATACCATTTCCACTGTTAAACCCCAAACCATTTTGAAAAGAAGCAGCATATCCATTAGCATAACCTCTGTTATTCAATGATGCTTCATAAGCCTCCTTGTGCAAAGGATTGACACCCTCTTCATCCACAACCTTGACATAATTTGCAGCAATATCACTTTGTGCAGCAAGCTTTCTTATCAACATATCAGCTTCCTCAATAGACATGAAATGAATGACTCGTCCGTGCTCGTCAAATATCTGACCATCTACAATGCAGATAAGTTTATCTGCCCCTATGGCTAAAGCACAAGCGGTACCAACCTCATAAGTGCTGAATGTTTCCAGACAAAACAAAAGAAATTTGTTTAGTAAGCTAACAACAACAATAAAGCCATTTTGTCCCAAGCAAGTTGGGTAAGCTTTTTACTATGCTAACTATAATAGATACAAATAAGTAGGTACACTATTTCCTAGAAACTTTAACGTTTTGCATCATGTTCATGCATAACCTAGCAGTATGGACGAAATAATAATAATATGCACATATAATAGAAATAAGGAAATTAAAAAGTGGTGAAGAAATAAACATACTTGCAGTTTAACACTTCTCCGGAGCTGGAGTATCCCATATTACTCACCACAACTATGCTATCACTATCGAGCCTTTCTCTTATCCGTGAAATATCTATTTTTTTAACTTCACCAGTGAATCCGTAATCTATACCATTCACTACTCCTCTTCTCTGCAAAAGATTGTTACACCAAATTAGTATTACTGGAAGTTCCACAAATCAGTAATTCTGCAAGAAAATAAC
>BCLG01000642.1:99269-110445 GCA_001602295.1 Zoysia matrella | reverse complement strand
AAGGTTGTGTATGTTAAAGGTTGTGAAGTGGTTTTCTGAAATAAACTAAATAACTAAAAATTAAAAAAAATAGTTTCACAAATATGTGAAGTAATTTTTTATTCTGATTTTAAAAATTTATTAAAAAAATCAAAGTGAACCATTTTTATCTATCAAAATATAAATCTAAAGAATAAAAAACTGACAGCTCTACAAAGCCTAAACAATCGCGCCTGCAGCATCAAAGGGCTGGGGGTCGTCCTGGCTGTGGGGAGAGGCGAAGAGCGCCGGCGGGGCACCGGATCCGTTCCGGCCTGTCTGGTCTCGCGCGGACGGCTGCTCCGGCTGGCTGGATGGATGGCAAGCATGCTAGAGGCCCGTGGTTGGGTTCCACCGTTCCAGTAGGACGTCCGGCATGCATGTTCCACGTGTGCTGTGTCGTGTCCAAGCTAGGGAGTGCAGCCCGTGATGCCAGCCATTCTAGTAGAAGGGAGAAAATACTGCTGCTCCTTCGCGGTAATTGGGTAACGCACGTTTGAACTTGAGCTTTGGATAACCAATTCTCTTCCCCGGGAAACGGTGAACTCGAGCTCTGGTACGGAAGAAGGTGCATGCATCCGACGACGTATGCATGCTCCCCAGTCTTCGCCTTGCGGCACGCCACGTCGGTGTTGAAGCCTGTGCGCCTTAAACCGAGCCACGTCGGTGCTCGAGCGTGCGTGTCACAAACTTTCAATTCGTCGAGGTCAGCATTTGTCGACGTTGTAGGTCGATGAGCGTTGTACTACGTGTTTCTCGCCATTTTCTTAGGTGCATGGATACGATAAAAGGCACGTGCGGATGTGCTAGGCGGTCGGTTTTGGTAGGCAAGATTGCTGCGGCTAACGGCGGACGGACGGACGGATCGCCTTTCAGATTGCTTGCCCGCAGAAGCAAGGGTGTGAGCGATGCCGCGGCCGCGCCAACGAGGCCTCGCAACGCCGACGCGGCCGCGCCCCCATCAATAGCGCCCAACCAGCGGAAAGCGCGACGGGGGACGAGGCGTCCGAGGCAAGGCGACAGGGCGGACGCGAGGGGCTGAGCCGAACCGGCCAAGCGACCGGCATGCAGCGCCTCACCCTGTTGTCACAGACGACGCGCCCCAGGCTTTCTTCCCCACTGGAACCAGCAATCCAACCCAAGCCACCCCTCCAAAGCGCGCGCCCCGCGAGTCTGCTCCACCTACGTGTCGGCCGCATCCTCGCGTGGTCGCCCACGTACCCCGCCCCGCTCTCCCACGTGCCCCTCCCCCTGCGCGCGTCCGATTGGCCGGCCCCGCCTTCATAAGCCGCGCGGCCCCGGGCCCTCAACAACGCCGTGCTCTGGTCCGGTCCGTCGCACTCGAGTGAGTGATCGGTCGAGTCCGTCCACTGACCACTGAGCCTCGTGGGTGACTGGTGAGCGCCATGGCCGTAGTGCAGCCGGCGGACATGACCGTCAAGGCCAGCGAGATCCTGGCGCGGTTCAAGCCCATCGCGCCCAAGCCGTCGTGGGCGGTGTCGCCGGCGCAGCAGGCGGTGGCTGAGGGCGTCGTGGCCACGAACCGCGTGCTGTGCCAGCTGCAGAGCAGGCCGTGTCGGGCCCGGAAGCGCGGTAGCCTCGTGCCGGCGTCGACCCCCGCGCAGCAGGTCGCCAAGAGGAAGAGGGCGGCGGCGCCGTTCCCGCCCCTCCGGTGCGCCGCGACGACCGATGCTGTGGCTACGGCCACGAGGGCACATGTCTCCGTGGTCGTCCCGGGCAGTGCATGCGTTCCTATGGCGTCGCTCCCGCCGCCGGCAGCGGGTTCTGAGGACCTGGCGGCGCGGCTGTCACCGAAGGTGGCGGTGGCGGAGAAGGAGAGGGACGTGCCCGTGGAGCGCGACCTGCTTGGGAAGCTGCTTGAGCCCAAGGTCATCTCGCCAAGAGCGGTGCGCCCCGTGGGCTCAACCATCCGCGTCGAGTCCATCCGCCGCGCCGACGCGTCCTGCCACGCTGCGGTCTCGAAGACGGCGGTTGACGTGGAGGAGGAGCTGGAGGCCGACGCGCTCCCGACGGTGGTCTCGGACTCGAGCAACCGCGTCCGGCTGGTGAACGACGCGTACAAGGAGATGGTGGGGCAGCCCGAGTGCCCGTGGCTCCGCGCCGTGGCCGCGGCGTCGAGGAGGATCAGCGGCGAGGTGGTGGTGGTGGTTGCCGAGCAGACGTCCCTGCCGGAATCGTACGGGGTGTTCACATGCACGGCGGAGATCGAGTGGGAGGACGACGGCAAGTGCACCTCCGTCTCCGTGCCGTGCGACGTCACCCGGCTGCAGTTCGAATCCAGGGACTACCTGTTCATCTGGAGGTTTCGCCGATCCGACGCCGGTGCCCCGGCAGCAGCCGCTCCGGTGAGATGACCCAAAGCTGTACGCGAAACGAAGTGCAAAGGCTAAGCTGCTTGTAAAACCGGACCAGCTTCCTCTTTTGCCTAGTGATAGAATGTAGACCAAGCTCTGAAATCTGAAGTACATATGATGTTGACTGGAGTAATGCAAGGGAAATATAAAGTTGTACTTTAGTGGAACTGCCCGCATCATTTTTTACCTGATTTCTTTTACTTTTTCTATAAGACTGTCTCTTTAATTAATTTGATAATGACGATTGCGCATGAGCATGGAAGATTAGTTTTGCACGCCAGTTATTGCGTAGAACAGTGCGAAAGCATGTGGACATCAGCATGCCATATTTCTAGAAGTGGTTCGATTGAAATATCATTGAACAAAGATAATGATATTATAATTATCTTCTTTCAGTACCAACGACACAAGATATAGAAGTATAACAAACACTTTTGGAATACATGTATTTTGTTTGATTGCAGCACATGCTTATTACAAGTTTGACGAACCTCCACAACGGATACTGATGGAAGCAAAAAACAGCAAGGGAAAACATCTGACCGTCGGATCAGGCAGGCTCCGTCTTCGTGGGGCCTCTCCACTTGAAGTTCTCCGCATAAGCCTTGGGCTGCATCGTCGAAACACAATGCGGTCAATCACAAATAAGCCAAATCCTTTCAAAATGGACGAGACAATAAATTAATTTGTATAGGCAAATTGTTTCGTTAAAAAAATACACAATAGATGCGCTGTAATGCAATGTACCACCTGAGAATTTCATGAAAGTGAAACAGTTAAGCAATAACAAAGTAATTTGTTCCTCCAACTCAGTTCAAGCAACTCAAATCGTATGCCTACTTCCACACACTGCGAATGGTGATCTAATATTTTGGCCAGACTTGATGAGCTTCAGCTACTAGTATTACGAAAGTGAGCTGACGCAGCTGTACCAAAAGTCCAATCAGGTAGAGACTCTAGGTAATGAGCACGATTCAACACCCGATACGACCTGTACCAGTACGGTCGCTACGACCGATGCCATGCATGTTCCATCAAATTATTGAATAAGACAAGAGGCGTCAGGCAAGGACAGAAATAACAAATCGACTAACTGGAAATCTACAAAGAGAAAGCGAAAAAGAAATCCAATTTTACATGCAAAAAAGAGAGAGCAAAATGCAGGCTTGGAAGAAGTATTACATGCAACGTAACAATGTCCATGGGAGGAGATTCTACTACATGCAAATGTTTATTAAGGCCACATGCAATTTTTTTACTGTTATATCAGCGGTTTTACTTGCAGGCGTGTGATAGGAGGCACGCTCCACGCTCCTCCATATAGTTGCACAAACAAAAAGATCGTAGCAGCCATTTTTGTGCTGTTGTAACAATTCCTTCACACGTTATTCTAGAGCCTTACATAATATATTGATTACGTATAGCTTCCATACTTAAAAGCTAAATAGAGCTAAAGGTACGTTAAGAGTGCATGCACCATGAAAAAAAGGCCAAAACAGCGGTCATATTGCATCAACAGATGCATAAATTCAACCTACATGGCAGCCGGCAGTGACCAACTTATCCTCATCCATACCCTGCTACGCAAAGATGGGACTTAAAGAGTCAATGAGGATCCTAGAGCTCATCAATTATTCACAGTTCACACGCTATGCATACCTCCAACGTTGATTCCAAATTTGGTTTTTCTTCGCCAGCTTCTGCCTTATCCACTCTGCCTATAACTACCTTTTCTCCTTCTTAAAAAGGTTCATACATACTAATGAGTTACGAAGTAGTAAATTATGAACATAAAAAAAATTAGTCCGAGTGCTACCATCATCAGCCGGCTACCCATTTGAAGTGGGCTCCCCCCCCCGTTTCTTACATTTGACCCTTTAGTTGGTGTGTTTCTAAATATAACCATTGAATATACTGATTGCAGGTAAATCAGCAACTAAAATCGGTCCAAAAGGGTACGAGCAAAAGGGGAATTGCATTTTCATTAAAAGTAATATTATTATTTCATAAGAATACGCCCTTTAACTGCAAAGTCTACTCCCTTATCAGCATATTTTACTTCACATTTCTTACTTGACACTTAATGTTAACTACTGATGATAACTACATCATATTTATTGAAATATGCATAAAAGTACTTGAAAATTCTTTACTGTCAGAACATAGCATGCTTCAGCACAAAGAGAAGGCACATCGTACAGACAGATACCAAATTAGGAAACAAGATACTACTTCACGCAAACTTTCGAAATGCACCTTAGAAGTTGAAGAAAACATATGCACAGTAAGTCTACGTTGTCAAGTTCCATGCATGAGACAAAATAACTGTTAACAACGTCAAATGAAGATACGAAGGGAAAAATACAGACCTTCAAAAAAGGTGTATGACGTTTGCGAACCTGCAGCAAAAAAATATCATATAAGTATAGGTTTTGGATCTCCATGAAACTTGGTGAGAAGCATTCTGATGAGCCTGAAGGATTATCAGTGATCTCTTCAAGTAGCATAGAAGAGATCCTACTCTGCAGTAATTTTTACTTTAGAATGTGGACAGTGGATGTCTAAGTGGCGTTCAGTTTACATCACAAGTAAAATTAAACCACAAGATGAAAACTACAAAAGATAATAACTTTACAAACAGTGTGCTGAGGTTTTTAGAATCAAAATAGCGAGTCCTCACATAAAATTACTGTCGACAACATGGAAAGCAGCACCGCAAAATGAATGCAAGATAATTCGGATAAAGAATACAAACAAAAAGAACATTGGTGAGCAGAAATTGTGTGATTATATTTGGGACAAAAGGGAACCTCAGACCAGATATTGAAATCAACCACATTATTTTATCTAGCCGCTGTCAAAATATAAAGATGCTACTGATGAATAGTATATAGTTCATATTAGAATACTACAACAGGCGAACAAATCTAGTTTTTCTACTACCGCTTCAGTCAGAAATAATATATATATAGTCCATATTAGAATACTAAAATAGGCAAACAAATCTAGTTTTCTACTGCCGCTACACAGTGACGAATAGTATATAGTTCATATTACAATACTGCAATAGGTGAACAAATCTAGCTTTTCTACCACTGCTGCACAATTTACAAACTTTTAAGATAAAATAATAAAGAACTGAAATGTACAAGAACATTCAGAAGATTATATAATTTAAATAATCCAATATTACCATTAACTAAATAACCAGATAGTCAGCAAGTAAATAAATTTGAGTATCTAATTTGCCAAATCAATTGTCAGCTCCCAGGAAACGAAAAGATGACCCACCACGTAGTTCCATCCATGTTTTTCAGCAAATTCTTTTGCTGATTCTGCACTATCAAATGTAAGCCCCGCTTCACCAACATTAGCGTAAGGATCTCCAGTAGATGTCCATCCCATTAATGGGTTCTCCCACCTATAATACATTCAAATGACAAGCTTTATCAAATGAGAGGGAGCAAAAAAAAACACAATAAGAAACAGGACATACCAACCAAAAGAATTTGATAAAATAATAAACATCATCTCCAAACATATAAAACATGAGTACAGATTGCAATATTGATAAGTTCTCATTTAATTGCACTTATGAATAACAAAGCATGACAGGGTACATACTTTTGGGTTGACACAAAGTTGATTTTCCACCGCCCGACTTTGCCTGAACCTTGCTGGGACGCAGTCCTAGCTGGCGAATAAATTACAACCTACTAATTTACAAGAATAAGTTGACCACTTAAAAGGAAGGGAATGAAGGAAAGTTTTCCATGTTGCTAGGTAAACTGCATACATAAGAATAACAAAATACAGTTCTCTAAGATGACCCCACCCTTTCAATCTATTGAAACCAGATCTGGCCAAATGAGCACAGGATGCATGCTGAAAGGTAAGGCATTCTGACTTGAGATACCTTTGTGATTCAAACAATCAACAGTAAACCAGCAATTTCTCTTCATTCACCAGTCCTATATTTCTAATTCAAACTAACAGTTCTCTTAATTGAGCTCTAAGTGCCAATAATTATAAAAATAAGACAAGGTTCAATGTCACATTTGGTTCCAATCAGGGGTTTCAAGTATTACCAGTTCATCACAACCAAACATCAGTTGCAAGCCATCGTAAACAGAGCACTGGTAATTTGCAAGATGCCTCGAATAGACGAGAAAAATAGCTATATACTTCAAGCATTTGATCGATATTGTAAATGCACGACCACCAAATTTCCACACATTCCTCTTCGTCAGCATTCGGACTTCAAACTAGTCAACAGCAAAAACGAATAGCAGTTTTGCATTTCTAGCCACAATGATACCCTACCAGTCCATCACCCGTCCCAGCTCCTCAATCTCTAGCCACTCAAAAACCTTGAATCTATAACACCCCATGAGATGCCCACATGGATCGACAAGACTAGCAATGTGCCGCTAAAAAATCCGAAAAGCTGAGCGCTGAGGAACCTTACCCTGCGGCGGAGGTGCTCCTCTGGGATGCCGGAGACCATCCCGATCTCCCCGGGTTTGATCTCGACGAGGGCGTCCGAGGCCCCGGAGGAGACCATCCGCGCCGGCGCCGGCGCCGGCGTGAGGAGCGCCCGTCCGAAGGAGGGTAGGCGCCGCCGGAGCGCAGCTGCCATCTCGTCGGAGGCCGGCGAACAACGGAGGAGGGCTGGAGGGGGAAAGGGGGAGGCGGAGCCCGTGAACAAACGGCCTGCGATTCTGAGCACTGTGCGGTTTGGTTGGATCGAGAAAAGTGGCGGAGCTCGGCTTCGTCTTGGGCCTTGGGCCCATTACCATCGGAAACTAGGCCTAAAGTAGGTTGAGTATATGTTACTTCATGATTCATCTTTGTTCCGTCCTGCTCCGGAAGCAACACATGCAATTTCTGCAAACACGAGACAATTTTGTGAAGAATTTCGGTCTTCTTTGTAACGTAGTAATTTCACAGGAATTATATAGGAATTTCATAAGAATAACTTAAATTTCACAGGAAAAATATATGAAACGGAAAATTTTTCTTTGTTCTTTCTTCCAAAGGTGGCCTTCACTTGAGTTATTCAGACACGCCTATAAAAAAGTACAATCAGCTGACTAACATTGACCTGTTCCGTGAAATTATCAACTGGGAGGCCAGAACTGAACTTTTTAGACGCAAGTTGCTTCAGAAGAAGAATTTATTGCGAGAGCCGAGAGGCATGGCTTGACCAACAATCGCCTGTACTATAGTATTGTTACTGAGTTATAATTGGGCATTGGAAGTCCGGTTACAACGCCACTGATTTTGACAAACAAATGGATGAAAGCAACTTCATTCGTGGCCTCTACGTTGACAATGACGGTATGAGTAAACTGACGCCTGATGACAGCAATCTTGTCCGCACCAACGCCGCACTCATCCACAGGTAGCCCACGAGCTGAAAACTCAGATCGATCCTCACGCGTGCTAATCAACTAGATCGCAGCAACCAGCCAACAGAATTCAGTTAATCGATCGAAATTGCTTGATGTTGATCCTCACCGGCTCGGCTGCTGATGTAAGTTGATGCGACAGCTTCGTCAAGCCGGTGAATCTTCTCACAGAGTTGCGTAATCGCGCCACGCGTTCTTAAGCCGCCGCCATTATTCTTCTGCAACTGGCAGCAGCGCTTTCGTGCGAGGCTTCCGATTGCTCGTCAGATCGATACAAGACGAAGGGATCGGCGCGGGAAAGATGACGGAATTCGTTAACCTAACCGCACGGGAAAAATATGCATCCCTGATTTCAGCCTAGCCAGAATCCAATTTTATGTAATCACGCAATCAGGGAAGCCTGTCAAAGCAAGGGCGGTGGCTACCAGTTTAAACTTTTCTAGTGTTTGACTTGCGTCGAATATGAATTACTACAGGCCACGCTGCATGGAAGAATCGCAGCCTTTGATTCCTTCAAGTGCTAGCACGCGTATTTGCAATCTTGCATGCGCGGCAAGGTAGAGCACCAGTAGTCCAAAGTCCACGCCCTGGCCAGCCGCAGGTCAACACAGCTCGATCTATCCTGATCCCAAACAGTACGAGTAGAAAATTAGGTAATCACACACTAATCAGCACTGAGATGGTGACAGCGATGCCGGGGGATCTTGCCGCGCTCGTGAATCGAACCAGCTGCAGCCAAACCGAATCGGTGGCTACTTCGGTTGAGCAGGAGCGAAGTTGACATGCCACATGCAGACATGCTTGACCTCTCACCGGACCTGTTTAACTGCAAGCCTGCCTCACTTGACTGCTATGGCAGCTTGGATCATAAGTTCGGTATCGGAGCTTCGAAATTAACCCGAACGGCTGGGTACAGGTCGCGTCAACAAGAGTCGACGTCCGGCCAAGTGAGATCGACCTCGATCGACAAGAACCCAGACCAAAATGCCCGCGTTTCATCGTTAATTCGATGAAGAATCATAAGGCATCGTTCGTTTCCAAAGGGAAGGGAGGAGAATAGAGGGGGAATGAGTGAGATTAAATCTACACCTAAAGAGTAACGAAATCAATCTCCTTCTAATCCCTACACAACCGAACAAGCCCTAAGAGAGGTTCATATACGAACTGCGAAAAGAGAAAACAAACCAAGTCAAACGTGGCGAACAAGGCATGAAATTGTTTGCCCTAATTGAATAGCGTCTCGGCCTCCTCCATACTTGACCGGGCTCAGCACGATCGAGCTGCTCCGCGGCCGTCATCTTATGGCCGGGTCGTCTCTGTCTCCTAGAGACACAGGACACGGAAGGACGACCAAAACTCGCTCAACGAACAGTAAGACAGGCGGAGCGTACCGGCCGGCAAATGATTACTGGCCTCTATATAACCCTCCTCCGTTGCAACAACGGAAGTCGCGAACGGTGGTAGTATGACAGAAAAGATGTTCTGTGGCGCGGGCAGCTTCAAGGACGTTGACAAGGACGAGGGCGCTGGGAAGTCGCCGCCGGCGGTGGCGGCGGCCAAGGTGAAGGCGACGAAGAAGGCGGGCGGCGGCAAGAGCAAGGGCAAGGGCAAGGACAATCCGTACGCGTCGCGGGGGCTGGACAAGTTCTCCACTGTGCTGTCGGAGCTCGAGTCCCGGCGGGAGAGGATCCTGCGCAGCGCCGCCGGCCCGGACGTCGACGCCGGCCACCTCATGGTCCGGTTCGTGCAGTCCGAGGCCAAAGGATGGGTGCCCATCATCGTCAAGCTCCCGTCGGAGGAGGAGCAGGCCGCTGCTGCTGCTGACACCAAGAATAAGAGGCAGAGCAAGGCGGCCAAGCCGATAACGACGTCGAGGCCGACTTCACCGCCTACGGAACCTGCGAGCCCCAAGGAAGACGCTGCTAGTGCTAAGCATGTGGCTCCAGCGGTGAAGGCAGCAACGGTGCCGGCCAAGAAGAAGAAGAAGGCCGGCGGCGGCGAGCGGTGGTCGTGGTCCTGGGGGAGGATGATGAGGCCGTGCCATTACTGGCCGCTCGCCCTGGTGCTGCTGCTGCTGAGTCTGGTGGTGTTCGGGAGGGTGTTCGCCATCTGTTGCACCTCCATCTGGTGGTACCTGTTGCCGATCTTGAGCGGTGACGAAGCACTGGGAGCGACGAGGCTGCACGCCGCGAAGACACGCATGAGCGACAAGCAGGCTGCTACCGCGGCGCCAGCGCCGATGCCTCTTTCCCATGGCAAGAAAATCAGCTCCGGTGCTGCTCACGAGTTGACTTCGCCGAGAAGCCATGCCCATCAAAAGAAGGGGTAAATCTCAAGGATTCCCCACACTTTGCAGGATGTTGTTTTTGCAGTTTGTAAATATCTGTCTAGTTGGGTGGCCAGAAAGATCAAAATTCCCAGTCTCTCTATCCTCCATTTCATTTCAACTTAATCTCATTTTATTGATGCCTATAATTGTAGATCAGCCCCTTGATGCGTGGCTGCCCCAAAAATGTCTATAAAGCGTCAGTTATTCAGAATAAATATCACCTGAAATGAGCTAAAAGTTTCAAGTTTGCTGTTATGTTTGTCTGAATTCTGGTCGATATCAGATAAGTACGATTTGATTGTGTTTTAGATGTGTATTCCACTCATTCGATTGTAACTTTAGACATAATCTATCCAAGAAAAGCTTCTAGATTCAAGGCATTTGCGTATGGGTAACAGCGTCAGAAATGGCCCATAAAGCGGAAGTCAAGGCATGTGTCCTTCTAGATGCTTGAAAATGCACCAATTAACATTCTAGATGCGGAAGATTCAACGCGAGATGCATGCATACGCATCTGCTACATCAGCAACAAGTTGAGAGCTAAACTTCAGCCAAAACATACATATTTGACCTGAGCCTTCAGGCCAGGACATATCTATGCAATTGTGACTATTATTGAGCATGTTTGAATTCTCTGCCAATGACCAGTGGTGTGACACTTTCAAATTTGACCCAAAAAAAAAAAACCAAAATCCTCTTAAGGACCTTGGTAGCAATTTTTCTTCCTTTATTTAAAAGAAAAACTACATATAAGAGTGATTATTGAGAAAATGGAAATTTCTAAGTTTAAAATTAACTAGACAAGTGCTTGTTTTTCTCGAGTTGAATTTGTTCGAATTTATCCAAATTCTTTTTCGATCCTTTTGAAGTTGTTCTTTTTGGAAATTTGAATATATTCTTTTTCCGCCAAACCAGATAGGGCCACTTCCCTCTCCACTCGGCCCAGCCCATGACCTCCCAAAGCCCAAAAAAAAAAAAGAGACAAAAGAGGCTACATCTGGGCCGACGTCCCAGCCCAGCAGCACCAGCCCAGCCGGGGGTCT
>BCLG01000642.1:65918-98313 GCA_001602295.1 Zoysia matrella | reverse complement strand
GCCCACCTGGCAGCCACGCCGCCTCCCTCATGCCACTGACCAGTGGGCCCAGGGCCACACGTCAGCCACTAGAGGAAAACGCTAGGTCCACCCCACCTCGTGTACACAGAAATCCACCAACAAGCCCATTTTAGCCCAAATAAATTCCAAAAATTCTAGAAAAAAATCCCATTTTTTTTCAAAAACACCCCCTACACTTTATAGATTCACCTAGCAAGCCTTTCCAACACAAATTTACACTTTAGTCCCCCCTACTTTTTAGAAAATCACAAAAAGGCCCTCACACTTTGTTTTATCGCCAAATTCACACAACACCTCCGTTGCTGAAATTCTCGCACCATTAGAACCAAGACTCCGAACCCTTTCTTTTACTCCGAGATTTATTCGATTCTTTATTCGGTCGCCTTGCCTTTCGTCATAGTTACGATTACTCTCTTTGTACCGTGTAGACGAAGAAGCATACGAAGGCGAGGAGACCAACGATCCAGAGTACGAGGAAGAACCCGAGGACGCCTACGAAGTCAAGTTCTAACCCTTGACCGTATTGATCCTAATATTTGCTATGCTCCTATAAGACCATTTATGCTTGCATGATTATGTTGTTTATTTTAAAACCATTGTGTAGAAATCAACCTACTTGTTACTAGAGTATTTACATTTAGGATGGCTCTATACTTTTACTAAGTATGAATACTATCTTGCTACCATGGTTGTTTACTATACCTTGTTAACCATAGGAACTCCATCCTTAATTCTTTAAAGGTCGGATGGTCACTTTGATTTCTAGAACGCTTAAGACTTCCCTTTCTCTTCATGAAGCTATGCTTCACTACATTATATATTCACTATTTTTATCAAACGTGTTAAATAGGGTTTGGTGGTATGAGTAAACCTTGTGGGACTAGGTGACTAGTGAAAACTGTGCTAGGTGATGAGATGGAATTTTTGGAAACTCGGCCGTGGGGCGGGCTCCTAGTAGTATGTGTTTGTGTTGGAGATAGACTTCGGACTAGTCCACTTGTCGTAGACGAGCGCCGCCCCTGCCATATAAAGACCGGTTCATCAGACCTCAACGTAGTGATTACGTGCAACCACAGAACTTGTACGGGCGAGACTCACTCCGTCCCCTTAGTCGCCGCAATGACATCTTAGGGGTCGAGAGACACAAGCCGCAGAAAGTGGGCGTGAGATAACTCGCTGCTTGATCAACGATTACAGCAATGACCCGCGTCGTGAGGATTTTACAACCCATTGGTATAGCCCTCTGGGTACGCGTAATGGCCCGAACCGTGCGGGCGTCCAGAGAGCAGATGCGGAGGACCTATACCCACGATCCGGCTGCGAGAATGTGCTATCGCGTCCTCGGAGTTCCCCGAGAGATGACCTCTGTATGCTACTTGTGGTGGATGTTACGGAGGCTTAGCGCACGATAGAGTGAGCGTTATGTGACTCTGTTGATCAAGAGGAGCATAATCTGTGGATACTGTGTACAACCTCTGCAGAGTGTATAAATCCATTCAGACTGGCCGTTGTTACGGTATCGACACACTACAGCTTAAGCTCACTTTAATTAGTTTTGGCTATCTTCTTGAAGTGTTTGTGTGAACGTAGGTGCCCGTGTTTTAGTAAGTGTCTGGCTGAGATATTAAAGGCCCACCCAGTTAAAATTTGAGAACTGACGAGAAAAGTGACTTTTCCCGCAAAGCCACCCCTAAAATACTGATTAGTGTAGAACTACCAGATCTTCTGTTTTTAAAATCTTTGTCTATAGTTACCATACATAAAATTGGCTTTCGTTAAATAAAAACTCAGCCTATTCTTGATGACCTTTTGCATATATATGACCCCCATTTCGAGTTAGAACCTGTTTAAGTACTTTTGTACTCACTCTTGCCGCAATCGTTCAAATGAAAAAAAGAAGATGATGTCTCATTTGAGGGCGACGAGTAGAACTTGTTATTCGCGCAAGTTACTTGTGACGTAGCTTTTGGTCTTATGCTTTCGCTATTTATGTAATGATTGTTCGAAGATATATTTCACACTCCTCGAAGGTTTGTAATGTAAGACTTGAATGTATAATTTAAGTATCTGAAACAATATATGTAATTTTATGATATATGCTATGTATCCACGATGTTTTGTGCGTGTCAAATTTTGATCCAGAGATTGTTACGGTATACACGAGAATACCTCAGAAATAGGGTCAAAAATAGGGTATGACAAGTGGTAAGGTTCTTTGATAAGAAAACTAGATTTCTTTTGTCATAACCTGAGTATCAACCAGGATAAGAGCAATAGATACAAATCACTAGGAATGGCTTTTCTGTTAGGTTAATTTTGCAACCTTGAAACAATACACATCAATGGTAGTAGAACACAACTGTTTCTCCTCCCGCAGATAAAGCGACCTTGATCAATCCTGAATCATAGGGCATAGTACATGTCAAAAAAATTGCAGGAATACATCATACTTGAAAATAGAATTAAACAAGTCTGGGGATATCTGAATACATGGACCACAAATTCAAAAGGGGGCATTATTTTGAAAAATAACAAGCAGATTGAAAAGGCAAAGCTCCAATTATCCTACCAATTTGATAATATATTTGCCACATAAAAAAAACTCGACCTACCGGGGACGGGGGTAAGACCACCCCATGGCATTGTATTAAGAAGACGGCCTTCTCATATAGGTTGAGAAAACTCATGAACCCTTGCCCCACCTTTACAAAAACAGTACCATAGCCCGTAGTGAGTCATCAACGACCTGGGCCCAGGATTTATGATTTCGTTTAAACTGCTAAAACCGGTCAGGACCGGTTTAACAAAAACCGCGAAAACCGGTCGAAAACTGCTCCAAATCGAAAATTCAAAATTTGAACAAAATGCTACAGTAAACCAGCCGGTTTCTTCGGTTTTTACGGTTTCAGATTTCAAAATTTGAAACCCACCAGTTTCACCGGTTTTCGGTATTCCGAATTTTTTCAAATTTTCAATTTTTTTTAAATTTTTAAAACGAAAACCGGTCGTCCGGTAAAACCGGACCGGACCGGTTTCACCGAAAACAGTGAAAACCGACCGGTTTTGAACAGTTTTGTAAACCTTGCCTGGGCCATGCCTTGTGTGGGGTAGACAAAGGGATTTTTTTTTTTACCCTCCCAAGGGGAGTCAAACTCAGGACTTGAGGAGTGCTACTGAGGTTCCTTAACCACTAGGCTAAAGGCCCTTTTGCAAACTTGCCACTTATCAAGCATGAATGTTTCACTGAAGCAGAGAGCTTAACCTCAGGGCATATAACAATTGCTTAATGCTAGTAGAAATACTGATATGGTAGCTTACCCTAAATCTCTTCCTATGATCTGATTCAATTCGTGAACTGTAATGTTTCTTCCGCCCATGAACAGATACTGAAGCGTCCCTCTCTTCTAAATTCCTCGGGGCGGCCTCATATTGAGCATTACGAAAGAAACCTTCTTGATCCCACGTCACTGCATAGTCTACTTTCAGCCGTGATCCTTCCTTCAGATAGAAACAAATTAAAGTCAGACATCAATTTTTTCAAAAAATAAAAGTATAAAAACAGCTGAAATGGTCCTTGAACATAGAACTTTTTTAGAAAAAATAAAATAATATATATGTTCTGAACAAAAATATAAACATATGTGTGATCCAAGAATCCAGAAAAGGTGAAGCTGCCACTTGAGTGCCAAGGTGGAATACAAGGTGCTTATTGCAGAAGCTGTATAACCAACCACTTTGAAAAGCTCTATGTTCAAGGAAAGATTGTGTCCTTATTACTGTTACGGCCCTTTACCATCATACACGTTTTTCACTGCCAACAGAAGGTTATAATACATCTTATGACCGTTATCCTCAGCTAGTTTGTGATACCTGTACTTAAAAACTTGAACGGGCACAAGCAGGAGAGCTACCCATTGTTCCATAAGGAATAAAAAATGGTACAATGAAAAGCATATGTCACACAAAGCACAGTTACCAAATGAGCAAAATACACACATGATGCCCCAGACACTGAGGTCAAACTTGTCAATTTCAAGACCGTGAAATTACTACGTAGGATTCATCAGATGTGGCAGTGATAAGGCAGACACAAAAATTACAATAGATAATATCTAGTACTCTTAAGGATTCTTATGTGATTATGACACACATGAGGCGGGGAAAATGAAAGATACATATATACAGCAATATAAAAGTCACTGCTGTTAGACAATACTAAAATATAAATGTATAGTTGAATCCTTCTGTGGGATGAAATGATTTGGTTATTGTAGATAGATATAGTGGAGAAGCAAATATTTTCATTTTGACATGTTGTAACACGGCTTCTAATAAGAGCGACAGATGGAAGAACAACAAATCACCAAATAAAAGATTACCTTCTCTAATGAACGTCCACATAATGCCTTCATAGCATTGTAGAAGTCATCGTAGCGCTCAAACTGCACCAAAATTTTGCAGTTGAGTCCAGAAATGAGCTCTTTATTGGCTCCATCTTCTTTTGATTCTATGTCATCATCATCAGAGATATTCAGATTCCTGTCATATGGATGGAAGAATGTCAAATGGAACTATTAAGTAAAATAAGTTGATACAATGAGTACAAATACAATGCAAAACCTAGTATCAACAGAGCACAAGTGTTCATACTGCTTTACATTCGACGAGAAAATTAGTGCAATACAGATAGTGGCAAAACAATGAAACCAGAACATCAACGAATCAGAACTTTAATGAAGCCAACTCACAGGTGCATTGATTGGAGAGAAGTTAAAAAAAATCCTAGTAAACTTTGAATATGCTTAATTACGAATTCCAAACATATAGATATTTACTAAAATAAGCTACCTGAAAATCTGGTTTCTGTCTTTATGTTAGACTTATGATATCTTGGAGCCTTGGATTATCGTTGTACAATAGCTCAATAATCAAATGAAAGATATCAACAAAAATTTACATGCGTTGAAGAAGCTTTCAATGATGTGTGATATCATTCTCTGTCAATGCATAATCATTGCAATAACATCAGGATATTCCAGGAATAGGAAAATGCACTAAAAATAACTCTAGCTCTAGGATGAATCAACCTGAATGAAACGATGACATTCCAGAAGTCTAATAGAGGTTAGACGTCATGTCAATGTTACTAACCGGCTTTTAAATGTTGGCTGTCCTACTGATTTATTTGGGCCATATCCCGTAGTACGTGTAAAATCGCATGTACATAATAATAAGGGCCAAACATACATTGGATTTTCAGTCAAACAAACTCTTAGGACACCAAAGTGCACCTTATTTTACCAAGCGCCGAGAAGATAGTGTGTGTGACTAGTGTGGATGGCTTGGACGATACCCTTGTCTCTGCAAACCACCTGGACGGCACACCGCAGATAACAATGGTGTCTGGCCTTTTCGCTATCTTCCTCACCGGATTCCCTGAAAACAACAACCATAAATCAACTCCACCTAGCAGGGATGGCAACCAAGAAACATTTAAGGACCAGTTCGCACTGCTATTCAGGAGCTCAGAGGAGTAAAAATCCTCCCATGACTTCTTCATTGCCCTGAAGTCGTCGGATGGCGGGATCTCGACTGTCATCCGGAACTTGACCCCCTGGAGATTGAGCTCAACACCGGCGAGCTTCTCGACCAGGGAGCTCCGCCACTTGAAGTACTTCTCCTCTTCCTGTTCCGGGGTCATCTCCTCGGCCTCGCCGTCGCCTTTCCGGGGGCAGAGGAAGGCTAGGTCGCGGACGTGAAGGACGCCAGTGGCGACGGGTTCCTCGCGCCGGCGCTTTTGGAGGTCGGGGAGGCGGCGCACGGAGAGATCGGAGTCGGGGACGACGGGGAGGGAGAGGGGCGGGTCGCGGAGGAAGGCGAGGAGTGCGGACTTGAGCTGCCACTCGTCGAGGGGGCGGACGGTGAGGTCGGCGCGGAAGAAGGTGAGGAGCAGCTTGAGGCGCGGCGCGAGGGTGAGCCCGCTCGGGAGGGGGAGCGGCTCGGTTGGCCGGGGCGCCGCCGCATCGGCGGCGGACATGGTGGGGCGGTGGGTTGGGGTGGGGCGGTGGGTTGGGGTGGCGCCTGGCGGCCTGAGTGACTTGTGAATTCTGATCGAGAAAGTTGAGCCAGATCCATCTAAAATCAACGCTGCTGATTTGCCGTGCCCTAAGGCCTGTTTGGTTCCGCATATAAGCGGTTTAGTGAAGCTATACTCTCACCAAATGTCTCACTTATTTTCTGCTTATTCTGGTTTTTCGTGGCCGCGGCTTTAGAGATTTGGGCTACGAAAAGCAAAAAGCAAAAAGTAAGAAAATCTTCGCTTAAATTATAATATAAACATGACTGGGAGAATCGTTCCCAAACAAAACCTAAATTGAACCAGGAGTATAGTATGAGAAATGATTATGTGATTGAACATGATTTTCTAGAATATATAATAAATTTTTAAAACCAGGACAAAACATTGCTCGAAGAATAGGAGTGGACTCAGTACATTCTTAGTTTTAAGCATTTTAGTACATTTTTTAGAAATCATGTGAAAGAACATGTCTAAAAATACTTCTACTAAAAAAAACAAACTTGTTTAACTTAAGGTGTGTTTGGTTGAGCTGTGAGCTGTGGGCTGTGAAAAAACTGCTGTGAGCTGTGAGCTATGGGAAAGCTGGAAAGCTCTTTGGTTGAAACAGCTGTGAGCTGTAGATTCTATATGAAATGTCTATATTGCCCCTGAATGGGTAAAAGTATGTTTTATATGCAAAGCGACCGTATTTCATCGTAATATTTCATAATTCACGTGTGAATAACCATTTTAAAAAGATAAAATTAATATTTTAGAGGTTTTCATTCATAATTAATACATAGTCAACATAAATACAAAATACATGGTTCATATAAATACAAAATACATGATCCATCAACAATTATCCTCCTCTTGCACTAAACAAAGCATCGGCTATCCTATTACGAATAATGTTCATGGTATCTTCATTGTTCACATCTTCAATCTCATCTCCTTGAGTTTGTGACGTATCACTTGTTTCTTGTAACAAGTACTCCTCATCAGCATCACATCTATCAAACTCCTTATCTTGCAAATTGCTGTCACGGATAAAATTATGCAATGCTATACAAGCAAGAATAATGTGCTTCTGAGTACGAGTTGAGAAGCTTGGCATGCCCTTTAAAATACGCCATTTTTGCTTCAATACACCGAAAGCTCGCTCAATGACATTTCGAAGGGATGAATGCAAAAAATTGAAAACCTCATACTTCCCTTGAGGAGGACGCCCAGAATGATGCCGAAACTCTGGAATATGGTAGGCGCTTCCTTTGTAAGGTGCCAAATACCCTATTCGATTTGGATATCCAGAGTCCACAAGATAATATTTTCCTATAGAACCAAAAATTAGTGACAAGTAACAATAAATTATTTAACATTAGATTTAATAGAGTGTACCTTTCGGAGGTACGGGGAATGTTGAAAAATTCGCTAATGCATGATTCAAGATCCACGTATCGTGTGCAGAACCCGGCCATCCAGTTACCGCAAAGATAAAATGCATGTCAAAGTCACATATAGCTAACACATTCTGAGATGTATATCCATGTCGACATGTGTGATTAACCACTTCCTCAGCGGGGACTACCACTTGAACATGTGAACCATCTATTGCTCCAATGGCGCTTTTGAAGTATGGCCAAAAACGGTTCTCTTTGATCCTTTCATGTTCAGTACTGAAAGTGGGATCTTTTGGCTTAATATTATCCTTAGGTAACATCCGCAAACATTTCAGTACCTCATAAAACTTTGTGTGAACTGTCCAAAGAGAGCGTGTAAACCGATTTTCAACTTGCAAAAATGATTGTGGTCCTCCAACAATCCACAAAAACATAGCTAATGACTCAATGGATGAAACATTACTACTTGATGTCAAACCATATGTTGAAACTAGCAACTTATGAACTGACATGAAAACATCAGTGCTCATCCAAAACATCTTGTAAAAGTACCTTGGCTTACCCATACATCTCATGACCCATTGAATTCCAGTTCTGGTGTTTCTCTGTATTCACTTTTATGAAGATACCTTTTACTGTATAGGTTACCCATTTCACCAATAAGAGCAGCATGTTGAGAAAGATCAACCAGTTGATGTAGTCTCTGTAACCTTTTTTTGGCAGTATGTTGCATATCATCACCCATCTACACAAAATATGTAATAGTCTCAAACAAGATTCTCACATAAAACAACATAATCAAATATAATAGTATACAATAGTAGTATTATATCAAACAAGGTTCTCAACATAATCAAATATAATGGTACTAGTGAACATGACTAAAAATACATACTAAAACATGACTAAAAATAAATAGGCAAACAGGTACTAGTGACACTTCATCAACTCTTTCTCATGCTCCCTCTCAATCAAATCAAGCCTTCCCTCATTTGTTTCCAAGGAGCTCAAGGTTTCCCTAAACTCAGGCTTGATTATTAAAAAGCTTGCTGTATGCATTAGCCCGGTTCTTTCTTGCACTCCACACTCTTTCACCATCTTCATAGCCTCTGCAATTGTAGGAACTAGATTGGTTGAAAGAGCTGATGATGCTTCAACACTTGAGGTTATCTTCTCAGCTTCATTTTCAATCTTCAAACATGTGTTCTTGTATAGTCTAAAGAAAGGGCTCTTCTCATCTTTCTCTTCAGTTGCAAAAGATGAACCTTTCCGTTTCTTTTTGCCTACATTTGATCTCTTCAAAGCAGCAAGCTTCACATCATCACTCTCTAAATTTTTTTGCATCTCAACCACATCTTCATCACTTGACTCATCAGATGATATATCTCTAAGACAAGCTGCAGTAGCCCCACTAACATGAACCTTATCAAACAAAATATAAAGATCATCAAGATACTTCGGTCCATGTTTTTTGAACCTCACATGATTGCATTTGATTCCTTTCTCTTGATTATTGCATCTCTGAAACAAAGACAATTAATTAGCAAGTGACCCATTTAATAGTAGAAAAAAGAAACAAAGAGCAAAGCAATTCTTACAGCTAGGTGTTCATCCCACCATTCTGAAGAGCACACAACAGTTTGCTTCACGTCATCCCATCCAAGACCGATGGCACAATTCTTGAATTCCATAAACCAAGTGAATTCTTTTTTCAGATTGTCCAACTTGTTTTTGAATTGTTTCCTTGTGCGCTTTTGACCCGTTTTCTCTTCGAACTTAGCTTCTAAATTTTTCCAACCGGTCTTAGCGAAAATTCCCATCGGCCTATTCCCGGCTTCTATCTCTCCTTTGCACAAATCAATCAAAAGCTTCACATACGCATCACCCCAATTTGCCTTATCACCCATTCTTGAAGAGAAAAAAATTTCATCATACAATAAAATTTCTCATTGCAATCAAGTATGTTGTGATTTGTAACAGATTCTTGAAGCAAGCAAATAAATTCAATCATATACACTATCATTCTCAGTACAAATCATGACATTAGAAATGAAAAAAAGGAAATTTGATTACCTAAACTTGGAGTCTCCTCTGCACTGGATAGGACAGTGACAACCAACTGCTCCCAGCGCCGGTGAGGAGAGGAAGAAGCACGGCTGTGCTCACTTGTGCCGAAAAAGAGAGGAAGGGGGCGGCGGCTCTGCTCCCCTGCACCGAAAAGGAGGGGGGAGAAGGTCAGATCTGGTTCGACAAGAGAGAAAGGCCGTCGGATTTCTTCCCTGCGTCGGAGAGGATAGGAAGGCCGCCATACCTTCGCCGAAGAGTAGAGGGAGGGCGCCGGATCTGGTCGCCTTCGCCGGAAGAGGAGCTCCCTGCGCCGAAGAGATCTTCTGCGCTGGAGAGGTCGTCGGAGAAGAAAGAGCTGGGGAGAACTTCCTCGCAGAGGAGAGGATGCTGCCAACCGCAGAGCTGGCCGCCGCCGAGGTTCTCTGCGCTCTGGTGGGCGCCGCCGTCGGAAACTCTAGCGCCAGAGGAACCGATCACCCACCCAGTCGTTTGCTCCGTGTCGAAAAGTGAGAGAGAGAAGAGAGAGCGCTTGCGGGCCGGGGGGGGGGGCTCGGGGACCTGGCTTGCTGGTTCGCTCGGGCAGTGGGTAATTTTTAGCCTGCAGCCGCTGGAAGCCCCTCGAAAGGTGCTGCCAAAATTGCATTGCGCCGCAGCTGCTTTTGCAAGCAAAAGTTGAACACCATGTTGCCCTTTGGTTGGCTTCTGCTTTTTCCATAGCCGCAGCCGCTTTGGCAGCCCAACCAAAGGGGGCCTTAACTATGTGAAGATTGAGGGGTGAGGATCATCAGCATTAACTTCTGATACCCCTATATTAATTGATGCGAGTCTAGATGCAAATGTTAATGATTTGGAAGTACATAGAGGACCTCTTCCGAGGATTGAACTATCCACTTGCTCTATATCACCAGCTTTTCTGCGCCATCCAACAATCCTGATTTTGGCAAGCAGGGGCGTAGCTAGCTATAGCAGTGATGTGACATGACACCAACAAATTTTTAATGCATCCATATACACTTGCTATTCTATATACTAGTGACACTAACAGATCATTGTTAAGTTTCTCTTTGTTTGAGCTGGAGCTTTTGAGCTTTTAAAAAAGCTAGCTAGTGGCTAGTTAAAAAGCTAACTGGTAAAATTTAAATGTTAGCTTTTGTAATATACATTTAGCTTTTCTACACACCAAAAGTTAGAAAAGCAGCTCTCATTGAGCTTTTTAGCTTTTAGTTCATTTCTGCAAAAGCTAGTTTTTCAGCATTCTTTAGAATAGCTTCTCAATTTTCAGCTTTTTCGACTAAAAAAGCTAGCTGAGAAGCTAAAACAAAGAGACTCTAAGAGTGATGTTGACACTATTCAGCTTAAATCTTAGCTTCGCTCCTGAATGGCAAGAGTTGTGCATCCTCACTTTTTCAAAGAAGAAGATCATCTTCACGACATCACATAATCATAAAACATAGTGAGGGCCTTACTATTCATCCCAATGGAGGACATGTAAGGTCATTGGAGAGCATAAAAGCAAGAGAACCTCCAGAACGAGTGATCAGATAGTGTTAAGAAACATAATCCTTTGTCACCCCAGGGCATATCTTGTAGCTGAAGCAACATGATGGCGATACAAAATAATGCTCACCGATCTTGGAATATGACTCTCCAGGACATCAATAATAGTCTTATTTCTTTCTTTCTTTATTTATTTTGCATTGCAAGAATCATTCACTGGTCCAGTCTCCAGAACAAAAAGAGAACTGCTCAGCTCGTAGACACATTGTTCATGCATGTGCGGCGGTGCAACGAGGCACCCCACACTCAAGCAGAGCGTGGCGGTGGCGGCCTGGCGGCACTTGATCTAGCGAAAATTTCTTCTGTACCGATGTGAACGCGATGATGACCCAGAGAAAGAACTTCGCATCGAATAATACCGCTGATAGGATCTTCGTTTTTGCCTGATTGAATCGAAAGGACGGACAGGCCAACGAAGCCCAGCTATTAAAAGGCAAAGCTGCTCGCAGTGATCTCTGCCCGCATCTTTATATAGCCCCATAAATATGCTTCCAGCGCAGCACGCAGTACGCAGGTAATCAGCTCGATCGTTCATCCATGGCTGCTTCTGCGTGCAGAAGCCATGGCTCCGTTCTCTCCGTGTTGCTGGCCATGGCGGCGCTAGTGCCGGCAGCGCGGGCTCAGCTGTCGCCGACGTTCTACGCGTCGTCGTGCCCGGCCGCGCTCCTCACCATCAGGACCGCCGTGCGGGCGGCCGTGGCGCTGGACGCGCGCACAGGAGCCTCCCTCCTCCGGCTCCACTTCCACGACTGCTTCGTACAAGCAAGTCCACTTCCCATATCTGCTTGACCTCCATATTGCTGATGCATCGTTCAGTGCAATGCTCGATGAGGGTGTATTAATCTCTTGGTCGCGTATGTGTGCACATCGTCAGGGTTGCGACGCGTCCGTTCTTCTCGACGACACGGCCAATTTCCCAGGGGAGAAGGGTGCGGGCCCGAACGCGGGGTCGCTGCGCGGGTTCGGCGTCGTCGACGCCATCAAGCTGCTGCTGGAGGTGCTCTGCCCGCGGACCGTGTCGTGCGCCGACATCCTCGCCGTCGCCGCCCGCGACTCTGTCGTTGCGGTACGAATGACCACCACCAGTGATGGGCATCGTATTCAGTGCAAACTCCAGTGGGTAAAACCGTGAACGCTGACTGCATTGCTGTCTTGGAACTTTGCGCGTGTGCAGCTCGGGGGGCCGTCGTGGACGGTGCAGCTCGGCAGGAGGGACGCCACGACGGCGAGCTTCTCCACCGCGAACACCGATCTCCCCTCGCCGGCGTCAAGTCTAAGCAGCCTGCTCGCCGCATTTGCCAAGAAAGGCTTGAGCAGCACCGACATGGTTGCTCTGTCAGGTGCGCGCGTCACTTTCCACCACCGATCAAATGCATGGTCAGTTCGTCAGGAGTCGCCACAGCGCATGGGCAGGGTGTTGGCATGGTCACCGCCACCGACATGACCATGCAACTACAGCAATTCCCTGTGCCTACAAAAGCGATGGCACCAGTACGACGTAGTGTTACAACACTACTACTGACTGACAGATCGATTGGTTACTAACGACGCTTACATGCAGGAGCCCACACGGTGGGGCAGGCGCAGTGCCAGAACTTCCGGGCCAGGATCTACAACGAGACCAACATCGACGCGGCCTTCGCGGCGACGCGGAGGGCCGGCTGCTCGGCGACCGTCGGCGGCGGCGCGCTCGCGCCGCTGGACGCGTCCACGCCGAACGCGTTCGACAACGCTTACTACGGCGATCTGGTCGCGCAGCGGGGACTGCTGCACTCCGATCAGCAGCTGTTCAACGGCGGCTCGACGGATGGCACGGTCAGGAAGTACGCGGCCAGCCCGGTACAGTTCCAAAGCGACTTCGCGGCGGCCATGGTGAAGATGGGTGGCATTGGTGTCTTGACAGGGAGCAGTGGGCAGGTCCGGCGCAACTGCCGGAGGGTGAACTAGCTAGCCTGAGCTTTTAGCAGAGTGTTGCTTGCATGCGATAGAATTGTAAATCGTATCTTTGGATGAGTAATTGGAGCTATCTTTGGATGAGCGCCGCATGGCCATGGCGATATAATTGTAAATCATGCATGGTGGAATGTATTCGTCATATGGAAAAATGGACCCGTCACTCATAACTTGTCTTGCTTTCAAGCATTTGTTAAATGTGGAGTATATCGATCGTGGTTGAATTGAAAAGGCGCACATGAAAAATTGCAACATCGGATGAAAAGTAAGTTGAAGTGGGCTATTATTAGGACAGGGAGGCAAGGATTTGATGATGCCACATAGCCATAACCATGGTTTGAAAAAACATTCAAAATCACTAGAAAAACCATGATTTCGGTGAAACCAATCCGACTCGATTTCAGAAGTTGATCAGTTTTGAAATTTGATTTTTTGAATTTTTTTGGAAATTTAAAAAATCAGTAAACTGAGAGTTAATTCAACCGCAAAATTCAAAAAAAGTCAAGCGGTTTACTATAGTAATTCAACCGCAAAATTTGAGTGAATCACTTTTTAAGTTTACTGGGAGTTTTTTTTCCCCCTAATTCACTTGACAAAATTCTAAAACAAAAAAGTTCCTTTGCTATTAGTTGTTTTTATTATTTTCAATATTTTTTTATTTTTTAAAAAAATCAAACCAATTTCAATAAAACTGAAAAACCGATTTGATTTGGACCGATTTTGTAAATGATGAACACACAGAGATGGTCAAACAGCGTCGATCGCCCTCACCAGCTCGTGCGAAAACACGAACTTCCAAACTGAGCTCAGCACCCTCACCCAAAAGCATCTGTCAGTCCACCCGGCCGCGCCTTCAGTTTCCACGACGGTTCGGTCACTTTCCTGGAGCGCGCCGCCGTTTTCCTCATCTCCCTCTCCCTCCCTCCTTCCTCCCAAATCTCAATCCTCCCCAAATTTGCTGCCCCACAAACGCCACACCGCTCAAAACCCTTGCCAGGTCCGCCGCCATGGCCACCCCCGCATCGGAGGAAGCCGTCAAGGTGATTGAGGACCCCGTGCTCCCTGTCGAATTTCGGCTGCGCCTTCGTGCGTGGGACTGATTCAGTGTTTTGTTTTTTGCGTGCGGCGGCGCGGCAGGCGGCGAAGGTGCTGATGGTAGGTGCGGGAGGCATCGGCTGCGAGCTGCTCAAGACGCTCGCGCTCTCCGGTTTCCGCGACATACACATCGTGAGTCCTTACACTGTCTCACTTCCTGCTGCCACTTGCACTGTTCCTAGGTTTACATCCATATCCGCTGCTTGAATCGAGCTTGGGCGTTGGCTCTGTGATGGCGGCGCAGCGGGTGGCTGGGGCTCTCCAAGCTGTTAGTGGGATCTCTGATAGGCATAGCGTTGACTAGGTGATGATTAGTTGATGAGTACTGCTTGACCTGCGAACAGGTTGTCCCTTACCCAGTTGGGGTAGTTACTGTGATTGTGGGATGGGGACTCAAGTACCCTAGCAGCTGCTTTGGTTAGAATTTTGCTTAGGATCTTGCTCTTACCCAGGTCTCGTGTTTGTCACAGTGCCGGTGTGAAAGCTATTTACCTTAATTCCTTAAGGTTGATGCCTTCTGCAACTACTTTGTAAATTGACACGCCCTAATGCTTATTCAGGAAATCAAAATGCCATGCAAATCACGAATACTGCTTGTGCCGCTTGTTACGTTAAGTGTCGACCTCCTTAAGTCCTTATCATGTTTTTCTTGTTTCGACTATGTTTATGGTTTCATGAATAAGTAAGAACTGCTTTACTATTGTCAGAGACAGCAGAACCTTATTTTACTGCGCTTTGGTGTAACTCAGGAAGATTAAATGGTTAATTATTTGTTCTTCTGCATCTTTTTTTTTTCCATTCATTTGCTTCGTGTATACTATAATATAGTTGGGAACAAAATCATTATTTGCTGCATTTTGGGACAACATAAAGAGATGAAATTATTATTCGTCTGTTTTTCTGTTTCTGTTATCTTTTCCATATCTTTACTATCTACCATCTATCTCATCTCTTTCTGTTTCTGTTATCTTTTCCATATCTTTACTATCTACCATCTGTCTCATCTCAAAGTATGTCCTTACCTACCTGTTGGTAGATATGCCTCTGCCAGGGAAGGAACTAATAAGTTCTGTTGATTCCTCACAAATGGCGCGCCCAAGGAATTTGACATTTTTCTATGCAGATTGACTTGGACACTATTGAAGTTAGCAATTTGAATAGACAGTTTTTATTTCGGCAGAGTCATGTTGGGCTGTCAAAAGCTAAAGTAAGCTTAAATTCCAATTTATATATTAGCAAATTTTTTTTTTGTATCGTTCTTTATTGTGACCTTCTAATTGATTTTACTTATGATGATTCATTTGTATTGTCAGGTTGCTCGTGATGCTGTGTTGAAATTTAGGCCAAATATCAATATAACTCCATATCATGCAAATGTGAAAGATGCTCAATTCAATGTCGAATTCTTCAAGCAATTTAATGTTGTTCTCAATGGTCTTGATAATTTGGATGCTAGGCGTCATGTGAATCGCCTCTGCCTTGCTGCTGAAGTTCCTTTGGTTGAAAGTGGTACCACTGGCTTTTTGGGACAGGTGAGATGATCAAATATCCTCAGTATCTGTTGATTGTTGGCCGTGGGATTAGAGATCTTCAGTTGATAGGGGCCTAAAAATAACTTGCTGATACTTCCCTTGAAAATCAGATATTCACTATTGAAGAATCATTAAGAGTATAACTATATTGGTTACCAATACCAAAATCATGCTTATAAATACTCAATTTTACTTGTACGTTTTGGATGTCTATGTATACTTTGGTTGGTTTGGGCATTGGTGCTTCTCTTACATTTCCCATTCTTTCTTGAAATGAAACGATCAGTAGAATTACTAAGGGCTAATTACTAACTGAGAATTTGTGGAATTTGTAATGAGCGTGAAAGATATACATGCCACTGTATTTTCAAATATATATTTATTTTGGAGCACACTTTTAACAGATGTTTCTGGGTACATATAAATCTGCACCGCATATTTGGTGGACTTGACAACACTCTTGATGTCTTGCTAAAGATAATTTACCACTGCTGATTAAATTAATATGTTCCAAACTTAAAGAACAAGGACAGTCTGTTATGTATCCTCAGAAGTTGATGCCATGCTAAATATTGTTAGCACTCTATGTCTTGCAGGTTACTGTTCACGTCAAGGGTAAAACAGAGTGCTATGAATGCCAACCAAAGCCTGTTCCTAAATCATATCCTGTGTGCACTATTACGAGCACACCATCGAAGGTTCCTTTTTGTTACTTTTTGTGACATTTGACTTTTTTCATTTCTTTTTCTTGACTTTATAAGATGCTGCAAGTCTTTGCATTTTCTGAGGGTTTTACTCTTATTTTTACAATTATAAGTTTTTAGCCCAGTAATATTTCTCAGTTTTGACATTTTGGGGATACACTTGACATTTATCCCCTGATCATATATAGTGGAAAAAGTCTGATTTATTCTGTTTCATTTAACTATTCGATAAAAGAATAGAATTTGACAGGAAAATTTTGGTCACACACATTGAATTAGTTAGACGTGCCTGGTATGGACTCATGATTATCATTTGTGTATGTTACATATCTTTGAATTTAAAAGTTGAGATATGTACTACATAGATTCTTTTTACAAACATTGTTTTTTTATATTTTGAATTTCTGATGTAATTAAAAGTTAAATATCAGCATGTTAGCTTAAATTTTGGTAACACCCTTGTAATCTTGCAACCACATAATTCCTGATCAGTTTCTAATTGTAGTGTACATGGCTGATTGTCTTCTTTGCAGTTTGTTCACTGCATTGTTTGGGCAAAGGACCTTCTTTTTGCAAAACTATTTGGTGATAAAAATCAGGATAATGATCTTAATGTGCACTCAAAAGATGATGACAGCAATTCAAAAACAGATGTATTTGTAAGGAATGAAGATGAAAGCCTTGATCAGTATGCACAGAGGATATTTGATCATGTTTTTGGTTACAACATTGAAGCTGCCCTAGCTAATGAGGATACGTGGAAAAATAGGAAAAGGCCACACCCAATATATGTCAGAGATGCACTGCCTGAAGATGCTGTGCAGCAAAATGGTTGCTCTTGTGATGGTAGGAATGAGGAGCAGGAAGCATCTGCTATGACATCTCTAGGTCTTCGAAATCCACAAGAGATATGGAGTCTTGCAGACAATTCAAAAATATTCTTAGAGGCTTTTAAATTGTTTTTCGAGAAAAGAGAGAAGGTTTGTATGCTCTGACTTATATACAATTGAAAAGTCATGCCCTTGAGCTGATCGAGATTTTCTGTTACTCAGGATATAGGGAACCTTATTTTTGACAAGGATGATCAGCTGGCTGTTGAGTTTGTTACTGCTGCTGCTAATATCAGAGCTTCCTCTTTCGGAATACCGCTGCATAGCCTTTTTGAAGCTAAAGGTGTTGCTGGGAACATAGTCCATGCTGTGGCAACAACCAATGCTATAATAGCTGGTTTGATTGTTATTGAAGCAATCAAAGTTCTCAAGAATGATTATCAGAGTTATAGGTAAATGCATTCATTATACTTACGCGATATCGATTTCATTGAGGTTTTGCAGTTCATGCCACGTGCCTGGTTTCTGGATATATTATCTCTGCGAGTTCTTTGCGGAATTATTTTACACCATAACTTGTTTCCTCTATTCTATGTGCTATCACATATTGTTGTCTTGTCCTGTTTGGTTTCTTTTCCTTCTATTTTTTTTGTACCATGTTAGAGAAACGCGTTGTCTAACTTCAGTGTTTCACATTTTACAGAATGACATATTGTCTTGAACATCCTTCAAGGAAGATGCTCTTAATGCCTGTAGAGCCATTTGAACCTAATAAATCATGCTATGTCTGCTCTGAGGTACTATTTTGCAGCTGTCTTGGCTTGCTGTTATTGCATTTCATCACTTTATGGGTGCTGACATGAACCAAAACTCAATGCAACAGACTCCTCTTATTCTGGAGGTTAACACTAAAACCACAAAGCTCAGGGAGGTCATCGACAAGGTTATTAAAAGCAAACTTGGAATGAATCTCCCTTCAGTAATGATTGGCTCAACGCTTGTTTTTGAAGATGGTGATGATTTAGAGGAGGATGAGGCTGCAAATTACGCTTTAAACCTCGAGAAGGTCTTGTCTTCCTGTAGCTCCTATGCTCCCTTTTGTGTTCTGTTCGAGATATATATAATTGATATTCTTGATACCATGTGTTCTTTTTCCATTTTTTGTTTACCCATTGTTGTGTTGCATTGGTGACGAGTTTACCAATGATCCATTATTGCAGGCCTTGGCTGAACTGCCAGCTCCAGTTGTCAATGGCACCAAGCTTACTGTTGATGATTTCCTGCAGGAATTAAAATGCAGCATCAACATCAAACACAGGTTTAAATTCCTTTCTCATTTTGTGCTACGCCTATTATGGTTCCAATTTTTAGAAACCTTGGTTGTTGTCCTGTTTGAATATCTGACATTTTTTAAGAAACTTTAGCTATATCTACATATCATGAATTTATTGTTCTCTTTGTATTTTTTTTCAAAGAATCTTTGTTCTGTTCAATGCAAAACATGGTTTCATTTGTTTAAATTACTTTATAGTGAATAGCTTTGTGCTCTAAACATAGGATATGTATGCAATTATGTAGCCTGTAGCAGTGCAACGACGGTGCATGCACAATTTTTTATCTTTTCAAGTGTAGACCTTGATTTATTCAGTGATTATTGTAGGAATGAGTTTGATGAAGAGAAAGAGCCTGATGGAATGGTTCTGGCTGGCTGGTCTGGTCCAACGGATAAGCAAATTACCAATAATGGTGGGAAAAGATCAGTTCCATCTTCATCCATTGCAGATGATGTTGCTGGTACTGCCGAGGATATATCTGTGAAACCTGGAATGAAGCGCAAGATGAACGAAATATTAGAGTCAAATGAAAATTTGGATGCCGCCCAGAATCCTACAGAGGGTGGTTCTAGTGGTGCTCAAGTTGTTGAAGATGACGATGATGAAGTTCTTGTGTTTGATGAGGATCCGAAGCTTGGCAAGAGAAAGAGATTGCAATAGCGGCTTTTTCCAGAGACAACAGCTTTTGTTGACACCTGCTGTCATCTAACTCATTGTTCAAACGTAACAACTTATCTGTTTGGTGATCTGCTAGGATGCTGATGTCGAGCTGTCGATAGTTGAAGTTGGGATGATTTTGGCCTTAGATACGAGTTTTTAGGATTGTATTTTGTAGTGTTTAGGCAGAAGAGCGACTAATGCAGTGCTTAAAGTCTTGCCCAAATTATGCATTGTGTATCTAACGAGCCATATTTGCTGAGTGACAACCTTCAGTTTAGTTTGTGATACTAGCTGCCTCATTCAGGCTATGAAAAATGTGTGCTGGTAGTACCGCTGAGGGCAACGATTCACAAATCACAACTCGTCGCCGAGACAAGGTGACCCCCTCTCTCCGCACCTGTTCATACTCGTCGCTGATCTGCTCCACCGGCTCTCACCTGAGGCACCCTCTCGCTGCCGATTGCCCCTGCTCGGTTCTGCAGTACGGGATGACACGCTCGTAGTGCTGTGCGCTGAAGAGGCTGCAGTCTCCCGCCTGAAAGAGATCCTGTCAGCTTTCTCTCAAGCCACTGGGCTCACAATCAATTACCACAAGAGCACTTTGGTGCCGATGCATGTCCTTGCCGCAGATGTCACTCGATTTGTAGAGATCCTGGGGTGGGACCGAGGGGATTTCCTCAGACATACCTTAGCCTCCCATTGTCCAACGAGAAGTTGAAGCTGTCTATCTTTGCCCCTCTAATCTCCAGCGCAAATAGATATCTGGCTGGCTGGCGTGCTAGTCTACTCAACCACAACGGGTGCCTTGTGCTTGTGAATGCCGTCATTGACAGCTTGCCGGTTTATGCCATGCGCGCCCTGCAACTCCCCCAAGGCGTCATTGACGCGCTTGATGCCCGTTGCCGTGCCTTTCTCTGGTCCGGAGAGGATCTCTGGTACGGAGAGGAAACCACCTCCAGTGCGAAATGACTGGTTAGCTGGGAAAAGGCATGTCGACCAAAAAAGGCAGGCGGACTTGGCGTCCGTGATCTTGCTCTCCAGAATACTTGTCTGCTCCTGAAGTTGTTGCATTGTGCCCATGATGGCACCGACTCCGCTTGGTCTCGTTGGGTTGAGGCAGAATTCGGTAGCATGCAGGAAGCTCTAGATTCTCCGGCGGCAAGCTCTCACTGGCACGACTGTTGGCTAGAGCTTGGCACTCTCGCCACCGCCATGCCGGAATTCTACACTCATGCGCGCCTCACCAAAGCTTCGGTGCGCCATGTGATTTCTGTAGGAGTGCGCCAGACCCTGGTGCCTCGCCTCTCCTCGGTTGCCGCGGTGCAGCTCGATAGTTTGCTTGATGTGCTCTCCACATTCAGACTCTCCGACACTCAGGACGTGCGCCTGTGTCCTTGGGAGGACAGCGCGCGGCGTCTCAGCTCGTCCCTCATCTACCGGACAGTAGCCGTGGACGGCGACCCCTGCTGCGACCTTTACAAGTTCATCTGGGAGAATCGTGCTCCTCCCAAGGTGAAATTCTTCGGCTGGCCCCTGATTCAAGATCGTATCCAAACCAAGGCGAACCTTGTGAGGAAACAATGTCTTGACTCTGATCTGTGCGATGTCTGTGGCGCCCAAGCAGAAAGCTCGGCCCATCTCATAGCAGGCTGCGCCTTCGCTGCCGGCTTCTGGAGTCACGTTGGCATCGCGCTGACAGAGGACAACGTGCCTGAACTCTGGTGTGTGCGCCCTCCTCCCCAAGTCTCTCTGAAGCACTTCAACGCTTTCCTGCTCCTGTGCTGCTGGCACCTCTGGAACCACCGGCATGACGTAGACTTCCGCCTCCTGCCGCCAAGCTACCCCGCTTCTTGCTAGCTTCTTGCTAGTTGTCGTGAAGATGCCAAATTATGGGCATGTAGGCTTCCTCCAGGATCAATCTGTTATTAGAAATTAGGTTACTTTGTTCTCCACCCCGCCCCCTACTTTTACCATCTAATTCGACATGTAACTTTGATGCAATGAAAAGATGAGATGCTCCCCCATCTTAAAAAAAAAAAAAAAAAAATCACAACGGGACTTGGTGCCCTTGGAGGATACGATTCAGACTAGTAGAAAGATGAAATTCCCATCCATCGTCAAACTATGACCCAAAGCCTAGATTCAACAAGTAAATGTGCTTATGTGGACGATTAAACTGATGTAGGCGCGGACATGCGAGGAATATTTTACCAAATGACCACTCAGCGGTTCAACTAAACCACAACCCCAAGAACTGAGAGGAAAACAGGAAAACCTACGAGTAGAACAAATCGAATGGCCATATTTATAAATTGACAATTCTAAACATTTCAAATTGACACCCTAATAATGCAATCCATCTGCACGAACCACAAAGGAACCAAAAACTCCGAAGCCGCATTCTGGTTTGGGGAAAGGCATCTCAAGATAGACGAACAAGAAATCAATCAACGCAGCAGAATCCGCATTAGTTTCCGGCCGCCGGCGGTCGTCCGGAGCCCGGCCAAGAACGCCGCACCCCTGAAGTGCCAGACGAGCGCGCAGAAAACGACGCCGAGAAGGAATGCCACGAGCCTCCAGATCGCGCCGCCCCTTCTACGTCTTCTCCCCCACACCGCCGCGAAGACGCCGACGACCAGGCCCAGGACGGACGCATTCCAGGCCTCCGCGAGTCCCAAGAGCCGGTCACCGCCGAGCGCCAGGGTGAGCGCCAGCTTCAATGCCTCCTCGCCCGGTGTCTTCCTCCGCCGCCGGAACCATCCGCCAGCGCCGGTGATGACCGTTAGGGGACGCGGGCGAGGAAGGACGCAGCGTAGGGAGAAGGAGATTAGGCGGCGGAGGGGTGGCGGGGGGAATGCGACGGGCTTGGGCCTCGGGCGACGGCGGCTGCGGCTGCAGCTGATGACGGCGGTGACGGGGTGGAGTTGGGAGGAGTGCGGCGGCCCGTCGAGTTGCCGTTGCATCTTGCGACGTGCAAGAGCCCGGGGCGGTTCGTGTTTCCGGAGGCAAATGTGGATGCTCCCGTCGCAGGGGAGGGAGATTTTTGTATCCATGCGAGCTGGAGAATTTTGTAGCGGTAATTTTGATTTCGTTTAAAACTGGAGAAAAATTCTTTTGAAATGGAACCGCTATAACTTTGATGACTGCATGTGTATTGATCTAGAACAGCACAGCAAATAGAAGATTTCGACTTGAGGAAGTGCGAACATTGCAATTCTGCATAAAATTCCCATTGGGGGCAGGCGGTCAGCGTCAGAATTGTGAAGCTTAAAGGAGCATCTCCAAAAGCTCTTTATTAGCTCCTTTTAAATCAAATTATAAGAAAAAAATATAAAAAAACCTCCTCCAACAACTATACTAAACATCTCCCTTCTTTCGAGCCCCTATTTGAAGGTTGATCTAACAAATTTTCTAAGCTCCCCAATCCTATCTTAATGCAACTGACAGTGAAACTAGTTGTTTTAAATTACATTTAAAGGAGCTGTTAAAAAAGGTGGCTAAAGTAGACTCAAATTTTTTTTTACCCCAAAAGTACTTTTTTTTAGTGATTTTTTGAAGGAACGGTTAGAGATGCTCTAACAAACACTTTGAAAACGCATCAGATGAAAAAACATTCAGGCTAAGAGATGCATTCTTCAGTTCTCTATAAATCCATCAAATACAGTTACAAAACTGGTAATGTTTATGTCACAACAATCAACAATTTTGAATGATGAATCAACATTTGGAGAAAAAAAAATCAGCTTCAACAATGTGTGAAGTTCCTGTTCTTATTTCAATTACACTATGACTTAAGAGCGAAAACAACAGAATGAAAGAAACTGTCTTGTCTATGAAACCAATGATATAGGGGGACGTGATGCTCGTTGCCCTTTGTGCAGTCCACATCTCTTCCTCCCTTCAACTGGCTGATTCATACAAGGTGAACCATCAGATGTACGGGCGCCACAGATACAGGGCCATCCAGAATTTCTGGATAACGAAGCATCAGTGACCATCGTCTCACTGAGCTTCTCGCATCCTTTCCTGCCTGCATCTGTCACCATTTTGAAGGACTCGTTATCTAAGGTTGCCTTGCAGATAGGTGCTATGTCATCTGCTACTCTTGTCTGACATCGCCCACCCCTCAATGGAGTGCTGGCTGATTTTTTTTGTTCTTTGAGAAGATGAAACCACATTCTTCCAGAACGCTGCTCCTTCAGGAGCTGAAATTCAGCATGAGATGTCTTCTGACCATAGATACCCGCATCCCCAGAAGTTTCGTGAATGGCATCTTTGGTAAGAGTTTCTCCAGTTTGCACCTCTGCTTCAAAGCCACTGCTTTGCCTTGACGATTCCTTCATTGGTGTAGCCAAATTTTTTGACAAAAGTTCAGTCTCTTGTGCTTGATCTGAGCTCTTCAACTTTTCAGTTACTCGGGGTATGGATTCAGTATTCAGAACCTCTACTTCGCAATGATTGCTAGAAGAGGAGCATGTAAGGCTGCCTTTGACTCTTCTACCTTTATGTAAGTTGCACCTCTTCCTTCCTTGAGCTGGTTCCTCTAGACAAGAAGAACCATCTTCCAGCACCACTCCACAAACAGATTTAGAATATTCTGTTGGCATAGTTTTCCATTTTTCAAAGTTGATCTTTCCTTCAGACCTCTTTCTATGTTCTTGTCTATTACCACAGGTACCGACCTTGTGTGTTCTGCTGTAGGGAATATCAATTGCCTCATCACCATCGTCACAGTTAACTAAATGAGGCCTGAAGCGAACAAACATACGAACTCTTGGGAGCATTCTTTTCATAATACCAGACGAGGTATCAATGGAACCACTTCCATTTATCTTTATGCCTGCTGCCTCTCCAAATATTTTGTGTTTCATGTGGCGTGCTCTGGAAAGCAGAGATGATCCATGGCTGATTGCTCCCTGTTCTAACTTGAGCAGTATTTCTTGACGGCGACAAGCACCATTCTGAAGTTTGTTCCATGCATAATCAAATACTCTCAAAAGCTGAGCCTCAGTCTTCTCTGCTACTTTTTTATTATCCATCTGTTCGTCAGAAGAAAATGACAAGTGTATTCAACAAAATAACTAGTATTTACGAAGAGAGATTTTCATGCAATCCGAATACAACCATTTACATTGAAATAACTTTCCATGACTAATGTGCATTAGATTTAGTACTTTTTCTAGACATAGAATTAGGTATTCATTAATGTGCAATGCCATATAGATAGTGTTTGTTAGAGTATAAGTGAATTGCCTACCTTTTCCTATCAGTTTAAGCTTTTGGAGTCAACTGGTTGGTACATGCAACTTAATATGGTATCAGAGCCAGAGATCTCGAGTTCGAATCCTGGCGGGCACAATTTATTAAAATAAATTGTTGCCTACTCCTAATCCACGTTTGCGCCCACAAGAGCTACACGTGAGGGAGAGTGTCGGAGTATAAGTGAGTTGCCCACCTTTCTCTATCAGCTTAAGATTTTGGGGTCAACTGGTTGGTGCATGCAACTTAATAGTGTTGATTGTACTTCAAGGCCATCATGAAGATAATAATGCAGGAAACAGTAAAGGTAGATCCCATCCAACATTTCAATTACAGGAGTAGATTGATTTGCAAAAACCCAAGCTAAGTGTACATTCAGTAAGAAACATAACCTTTTTAACTATGATATGAGAATGTTGCAGGATTCTGTGTCATAAAATACAGCTACAGGCAAAAGTCGTAGTATTTATATCAACAGTAGCTACTGCTAATTATGGTTTGGAGGCAGTTAAACTGTTGTGGCATATACATAGGCACACTTGCAATTCAGTAAATATTCAGCCTTGACTGGAAATGTGCACTTGCATAAAACTACAGTCAACAGTTTAACTACCCAATTTTAAGAAAGGTAACACGAAGTACACGTACCAGCGCACATCGAAACACCACGGAATAGCCTCTGGTGAACACTTCTCTGAATAATCCAGGCCCCGCGGGGAGAGCATTCGGCTGAGCAGAATTCCCAGTGTCCAGATGCGACCCCGTGCGGCCATACTGTTGGAGCCTCGTTCTGACGTTATCGGCCTGGCCGAGGTACACCACGACGACGCCTCGCGAGTCACGCCGTCGGGCCCTGACGCCCTCATCGGACGCGGCGGCGACGCCCAACTCATAGAGGCCGGGGAAATTGTCTGGGAGGTTACGGATGCGGTACCGCTGGACCCCCTCCTTGCCCGCGGAGTGATCCTCCCAGTCCGACGGACCGACGAGAACCTGAAAATGATGGAGTTGCGCACATCAGGCGCAGATCAGGCTCGAATCAAGAATGCAACATTTCACGATTGTAATTCTCAAAAAAAAAAAATCACGATTGTACTCCGGAATTCGGGGCAAGATGTCGAATTCGGGGCGTAATCGGACGCCGCATGCAAGATTCTGTGAACCGTGGCAACACTGAGCAATGCCATCGCAGTGAGAGGAGTAGATCTGCAGATGGCGAGGAGGAGAAGAAGATCCAGGAGTGGAGCGCGCACCTTCCATGGGGAAAAGAGAGAGTCGTGCTTGGTGCGGGGGCAGTCCTCCCGCTTTAGCCTGGCAGCGGCGGCGGCCACGGGCATGGCTAGGCCAGCCTCTGCTCTCACTACCGCGGTGGTTGGCAGGTCGGCTCAGCGCCGCCGCTGCCGCATCACAGCCATCGCCGCCGGGAGCGGGCTCCTGTCGTGCTTTGAAATCTCGTTGCCCAGGGTGGGCCGTGACAGGCCGCCCAGTGCGCCACTGTTGGGTTCGATCCGGGACTGGGGCTTTGTCCTGGTCCTGCAGCCCATGGTCTTGGCGCCTTCGTGGCAGTTTGTTTGCTGCGTGCCGTTGGATGGGATAAAATTGTGGTATTTTTGTGTGCAGGAAATTAGGATTGTTGGCAAAAAAAAAATGTTTTGGACTTTTTTCTTAATATAGAATATCTCCTAATATAAAAGTTCGTAGACGCTATTCTACCTCTTTTGATGCTACTAATTTTATTTTTTATTTTGGTATCACACTTTATTTTTTATTTTAGTCACACTCTATCTTTTGATTTTAGTCTCCTTTTCTCTCTGCTCTTTCCTCTCGGTTGTCGCCTCGCCCCGGCCTTCACTGCTCCATCTGCGGTTCACTGCCCGCACCAGTCACCACCACCTCGTCTCCAGTTCGCTGCCTCACCCCGGTCGCCGCTGTCAAGTCATCGGTTCGTCGCTCCGCCTCTCGATCGTCCCCGCCGCCCTGTCTCCGGTTTGACGTCTCGCCCCAGCCGCTGCCGTCCATTCTCTAGTTCGACACCCCACCTCGGTCGCCGCCGCTCCGTCTCCAGTTCGACGCCCTGCCCTGGCCGCCGCTACCAAGTCACCGATTTGTCGCCCCGCCTCCCGGTCGCCGCCGCCCCATCTCTGATTCGACGCCCTCCCCCGTCTCCAGTTTAACGCCCCCCCCCCGGGCGCCGCCGCTCGGACTCCAGTTCGACACCTCACCTCGGCCGTCACCACCCTATCACCAATTCGACACCCCGTCGCTGCCAAGTTTTCGGTTCGACGCACTAGCTATCCTGCACAAATCAAATAGCTCGTACAGCATCGCATATCCAAGTTTCCATCGTACACAAAAGCATGAAAGATTGTCTTAAAAATCCAAGTGACGAAATTTCAGATCAATCTTTAGATTTTAGAGAATTTAGAGACAGGGAAAGTGTCTTAAAAGGCTAAGGACGGCTAATTAATCTGAAATTTTAGTTAATTGGAAAAGAATCTTAGCCAGGGCTTTATTGTTTTGTAGCACTATACTCTCTGTCTCTAAATTCATGACATTTTTTACTTTTAGGAGCCATGTTTGATCATTTGTCTTTTTTACAAATATAATAATATTTTTTTAATTTTTCAGTAAGACATCTAAAAGTCAAAAGTGTCAAAAATTTCGTAACGGAGGTAGTAAAGCATAAATATCAGATGGATGAATCAAAGTGTCAAGAATTTTGTGACACCGGTTCGACTGGATTCAAAAGCATGAAAGCTTGTCTTAAAAACTAGATTTATTATTTCCAAAATTCTTGTATACCATGAGACTCAAAAACTTATTAATGTCTTACCTATATCATATCTATGTCACGTTATATTTTTTTGTCGGAAGAAAAATATGTCATGTTGTCTTTCTGTATTGAATGTGAATTGCATCACATTGTCTTACCCAGCGTAGCACGGACACACGGACTATACACCACAAACAGTCGTACACATATAAGATGTGTTTGGTAGGATTCCAAATTGTTGCGTGTTTTACTTAGCTAGTAACTGTTTTTATAGTAAAAATCAGTGCCTCAGCTGCAGCTGCAGCTGCGGCCCCATCTACCGAAAGTGCCTATAAGTATTTGCTGACCAAGCAAATACGACTTATTGAGTGTGGAATTCGAAAATGGGTGGGTAAGTTGTGATTAGTTTGTCAATGTTTTCAACTTTGATGATACATTTTTTTTATTTTTTTAACATTTTTTCTGTTCAAATGATTGTTTTTAGTATTTTCAATGGTCTTCTAGAGGGATTTAATGAAAAAAACGTTGCCCTACAGGGCCAGCCACTATGCATGATTTTTATGGATCTATATAAAAAATAGTCAAATAGTAATAGGTGTCAAGATTGAAGTTTTGACAAAACACTAGAGAAATGAAGATGCGTGCCTGGTGAAAGCGTGAAGGTGGTGTGGGACAAGTAAAGATGGTGGAGGGGTCAGAAGTAGAATGGATGCTGTGTATTTTTTCTATGCACTCTGGTGAAAAAGTATCAGATTTGTGGTGGAAATTAGGCACCAGATACCCTGCAAGTTGTCTTTTTAACGAGTTGTTTGACCCAGACCATCAAACTGTCATTCACAAATCGTGGCATAGTTTAGATGGAGTAAAATGCATGTGGTCACATGGAGATTATCTTAAAGTTAACACTTCATCACGATCCTTTCGATGGTCCGTCCATTATGACATGGTCCCAAGCCTGTAACTTTTTCCATTTACAGTTACTCGTGTGTATATCGTGTGCCTTTTTGTTCATTCATCTGTGTGTATAAGTTTATTCTATATTCTCTCTCTCTCTCTCTCTTGAAATGATTTGAAATTTAAATCCCACTTTGGAATGCATGAATAAAAAAACGAATGATTGAAGTTGGCAATGTATTGCAATCCTATAACGTAGTAACCCTTCAAATGAGTGTTTGGATGCAACAAAAAAGCACAAGAATTAATATGATGACAGAGATAGACTCATTTGGCCTCATTTCTTTATAGCCGTAAATAATTGATTCTGTGTTATCGGCAATGGCGTCGCCTACGATCCCACGGCGAAGCCACATCTGGGCTGCGGTGGATCCGGTGCCTGGTGTGGTGGCACCGATGGAGGCATCATCGGCCTCCGCGGCGATCCTTCGATCGCATATTCAACACAATCAGTTCGTCATCACTAACAGAAAGCGATAAAGAAGAAGCACACACGACAAATTCAGCAGAAATGTTGATAGCAACCAGAGAACAAAAATGTTGTGGGAATTGATGCGTTCCTCTTCTACTAAAAAAAATATCAAAGTTCACCAAAGCAACCTTGATCGACATGTTTAATTTCCCTAAGGGGGAAAAGGATGGCCAAACAAGCTCGAAAGGCACGGTCACCTTGTGCGCCGCCGTGACGGAAGGTATTCCGATGCTGCATTTTGTTGCGCCCGCCGCGCTTCGTTATGGGCGCCACCAGAAACACAGCGGTACCAGCAATGGGGCGACAGAGAATTACAGAGCTGGAATATCTCGTCCAGACGGAGCTCCCTATCTGCCCGATGCAGCGAACCCCCAAAAAAGGCGATGGCTTGCAATGAGCAAGAACGCGGCTGCTAGATATCAGCAGGCTGTTACTTGCAATTTCACAGACTGTTATAGCTGTTGGTCACCACTCCATCTCATCTCACAGCTGTAAACAGCTTTTTCCTCCGGACCGCAACCTATTTTTGTGGGCCAGAGGAGCGTTACGGCACGCACCCACCCAACACAGGCAAGAGCCCTCGTGGTGGCGGCCAATGATTCTTCACTTTCCGCGCGCGGTGCAAACGTGCGCGCCGCGTGCGCTTGCCGGTCCCAGATCCGTCGTCCCTCTTCGCTGCTCGTTCCTCGATCCGCTGCGTCCGCTTCCGCGGGAAGCCGCGCTCGCTTTCGCCGCCCTCGGCGCGCCGTGTGTCTCTGCGTCGCATGTGAGCGCAACGAGCGCCCGGCCGGCTAAACTCGGTGGCCGAAAAGGCGTTCTTCATATTCCTCGTTGATTTTTTCCCCCAACAACTTCGCGTACGTAATCGACAGTGTGGATGGATGGTTAGTCCTAACCGACGGAGATGGGTCCGTCCAAGATAAATAATTAATCGCCTTACGTGATTGAGACGAGGACAACCGCGGTCCACCTGTTCCAACGGTACAGCCGTTCCGTCCGAAGCTTCCGTGGACGCGTTAGGGACAACTGGGACATGAGTTTTTGGGAACAGGTTCAAGAACCTTCCAGAATCCAGACGAACGCATTCCAGAGTTTGGTGACGGGCTCTTGCTTGTTTATTGAACAAGATTTAAGAAGTTTCCTGAAAGCGACGATGGATCACAAGCAAACACTTGCGTTTCAGAGCGAGTTTCAGAACGACACTTGTTTCAGGTGTGAAAGCAACACTCGAGTTTCAGAACGAGTTTCCTGAAAGCGACGATGGATCACAAGCAAACTGGAGGCTGCCCCGCACCCGACACCCGGGCGCTCATGCTACTATGCTAGGAGCTCAGGTCCGTCACCTGGTCCAGTCGTACGTCCTCGTCGCGGAGCCCGCGAGCGCCGCACTTCGCCTTGCCCGCAGATCGGATGCAAAGCTTACCACATCAGGTGGAGAGCAGCTGAGCTGAGAAGAAAGGCGTGACGGGGATGGGAGACAGAGCGTGAACTCCTGCTTTTGGAGTTGTTTTGTAATGTCGGGTACGATGCTACCCCAATCGCGCATAACTGTTGGTTCGCGGATCTTGTTCGTTCGTCCCTACCTGTTCCTCACGACAGATTCCACATGATTTTGCTAGTTTTCGTTCAATCGATTCGTAATCTCGTAGACAGACATGGAATGAGCATCTCCTAATGAAGGAAAAGTGCGATCAAGCTATAAGCACGTTTTCGAACGAGAAAAAAGAACGGCAATGGGGGCAAATTTTACATGAACAACGTACGATATATATCTGCTATAATTCATACGTGGTAGTACAAGGCTATAGCATGCATGCAGGCAAAGCCGTGCACCCTCTCTCTCCGGCCAGATGATTATTTGTTTCCTAGGGATTGAATTTGAATTCTACGTAGGTCACGATCATACACACGGGATCGACTCAGCATAGGTACAGGTTCGTTCGACGGTTGGAAGTCAGCTACTAGCACCGGGTTCTGTTGGTCCATCACAGCCTCCTGCTGCTCTCGAGCCTGGTGTAGCCGAGTATGCAGTTGGCGTAGGCCACGTTCCGGAGCACCTTGCCGTGCCACCTCCCGACGGTGGCGACGCTGGAGCGGACGGCCTTGAGCAGGCAGTCCGCCGTCTTGACCACGCACCGGACGCCCTTGGGCAGGGACAGGTACGGCGCGTTGAAGAGGTGGAACTCCAGCGACGTCTGCTGCTGCTGCTGCGGCTGGTGGCGCGGCGACGCCATGAGCGTCCGCACCACCTGGCTCGCGAAGCCGGCGCCCAGGGAGTGGCCGCAGATGCACACGTTCTCGGGGCCGAAGCGGTCGACGGTGGCGCGCAGCGCCTGCACGGCGCGGGACAGGCGCGCGGAGCCGCGGAGGCTGTTCCACGCGAGCAGGCGGAGCTCGTCCTCCACGTCGCGGCGGATGGTCGGCGCGCGGAGCAGCGTGCCCCGGAACGCGATCACCGCGCTCGGCGCTCCGCTCGGGCTCGGTGGCACGGCGGTCGCGAGCGGGGATTGGTGGTGCTGGTGGTGGTGGAGGTCGCGCTCGAAGATGGCGCCGAAGACGGAGCCGTCGCGCTCGTCCACCAGCTCGTGCGCCAGGCGGTACTGGAACGGCTTCCACCACTGCTGCGCCACCGCCGCCGCGTCCCGGCGCTCCTGCCGCTCCAGTTCCAGCAGGTACACCGCCTCGATGAGGCACGCCATCACCATCCTCCTGTAGTCATCGTCCCTCCTGAAACAAATAACCCAGTTGTCGCATCAGCACCACAAGCATTCCTTATTAATTCTCTGGGCACAAGAACACAAGAGGAGACCGATCGATCACTCACCAGCTCGTGTTCTTGAGTTCCCTCCATGTAGTCGCAGTAGAGCAGGACAGGCTGCCCTGAACCGCAGTTGCCATGGCAAGCTTGTTCACTGAGAAGTGAGAACCACCAGAACTACTCTGCTTGCTGCGTTCGGTGTCCTTGCGAATATATACTCCCAGCGGCGGGTGGCACAGAAACACCCCGAATTTGCTTAGCTAGTGGAGCAACGCCTTTACGCCTTTGTTTTCTAATCCCACGAATAAAGGCGACGTACGCGTCGGAACAAAGCTGCTGGATCGATCATCAGATGGATAGAGAAGCCCCGGCCCCTCCTTTCCAGTTCGAGGACTTGGACTGAATCGGACCGCGAGATCTCGATCGGGCGCGGGTTGCTTAAGCGCGAATGAACAGTCGAGTCCAGCCTGTAGTGCGGGCAAAGCAAGGCAAAGCAGCGGGGTCTGGCAGGCAGGCTGCACGGACGCCGGACGGACGGACGGACCACGTCGAGTCCCTTTACAGGAGCATATGTTCCCTTCGGCCAGTGGCGCTTAGTTAGAGATCGAGGTCCTGGACCATGCACGCAGAGTCGCGGACACTGTTCCAGCTGGGCGACACAACGTAGGTCGTTCGTCCTCGGACGACGGATGGCGACGCCACGAAGCAACGAATCTCGCGTCGTGCGGCTGCGTGGCCGCCGTGAGCTCGGGCTGCGACCGAATGCCAGGTTGGGTTAGGCGGGAAACAGCTTGATCTGCTCCCGGTTTCGGCGTTGCGACACGCGACGCACGCGCGCGGGGGGAGGTTTCGTGGCGGGATTAGCGTTGATCAGGCTTAGCTTGCGGGTGGTTCCAAGGATCGGGTGAGGGAATCTGTTCGCGGGAGGTGAGTCACGTTAATCCACTTCGTTTTCCCGCCGGGGGGGG
>BCLG01000642.1:54178-65908 GCA_001602295.1 Zoysia matrella | reverse complement strand
TAAAAGGGGTCTCGCTGATTAATCCACGTTTAACACTTGATCGGGGGGGAATATGTGCGCGTTCTATCCCGGGTCTCGCTAATGCGGTCGTTGGGTTCCGTGTCCGATCTTGTTCCCACGGATGCTGCGCTTTTCCGTCCTCCGTTCGCAGTGGACGTAGACCGGATAGATGCGGTCCTTTTGCAGGCCGAGCGAGTGGGCAGGGTTCCGGCTCGGTCCGGTTGTTCCAAGCCTTCAGCCCACCTGGCTCAAACATGTTCAGGCCTTCAGGGTTATTATCTACTGTAACTATTTACAATCATGGATTTACTCCAAGCTATTTTAAAGTTATTGGCAGTCAAAGTTTAAAAAAGTCTGATAGAATCTTGGTAAGTGTCTTTATATATTTATCCATGGAGGAAGAATTTCGGAAAGAAATTTCTTAATACCACAACAGTTTGAGGTGAACTGAGCCTGTCCTGAAACGTATACTTTACTGCCTATCGTGCAAATGACTAGGAGGGCGAAACCCCCCGGTGAAAAAGTTCGAATTTGGAAGTCAGTCCACCGGCTCGGTTTGCCTAACCGGTCTAGGTCTGGGATAAGGTTTGCCTTTGCTTGTCTAGTCAACTCGTGATTGTAAATATCACGAGCTAGCTATGGTTCTGCGCAATTGAATAATAGCATGATCGCAGATCCGGTAATTGTGATCTGAACCTAAGATAAACTTGTCTATTTCAGTGGACTCAACTTACTGTTCCGCTAGTGAAAGAGTGCTCCCTGACGTCAATTTCCTGACGTCATAACTGGTAACGAATTGTCCTACCATTTGGCTCTTTTTTGCTCAAGTGGTAAGGAGGAATCGGTATGTAATGAGCGTCTGGCATGGCTCGACGTGATGTTTGGGACATGAGCCAAGGTAGTCCATGGAATGCTAATTGCCTTTTATTCTGTCATTTCTTTGATCGAAGAAATTAAATCAATCAACTGAGATGAACACCAGACAAGAACGATAGAAAGCGGAAACTAGGTTCGTAGGTATAGAAGCTGGTAGGAAGGACCCGGTAGGGTGCGCGAGCTAGGACAGAGCGAGCAGAATCATCTAGCAGGCAGCTGTGAAGCACTACTGGACAGATTGGACGTACACAAAGCTTGACACCAATATATTTGGCTATCGTAGTTGTTCCTGTTTATCCTAAGACACGTAACGATAACATTATATTTTTGCGAGGATGTAAAGGAGAATATTGCCTTGTGCTTTTAGGATGTCAGGGCTTCAGTTTAGTAACAGAGACCTGATTCGATGAGGCGTTCCTGGCACAGGCTCAATGAAACTGTGCGGGTACATTATCTTTTTTTTTTTTGAAAGGAAGTTATCTTACTCCCTCCGTTCGGTAATATTTGTCGCTTCAACCGATCGCACGGAAACAAAGCAGCGTACAACTTGGCACTACTACCCCTATTAAATTGATGGTAAGAGTTAGAGTACTGGTACTCCACTGCAGTGAGTTTACTGTCTCTAGCAGCTTTTACTAATTTCACCTGCGTCAAAATACACATACACATCCACCAAAACACAAGCTGAGCTAAAGTTACTACAGCGGTGCGGCTGGCCGCTGGCGCCAAATTACAAGGGCAGGCCCGCTCAAAAAATTTGAAACCAACACCAGGGAACAATCTTCACAGGAGCATAAATACTATCAGCTTGCTGTGACCTCCTCATCTCCTTGTTTCATCTCCTCGTCTCCCACCCTCATGCTAAATGCCATGGTACGAGTATTAGATCTCAATAATCCCCCTGTCTCTGAAGATGAAGGCGTACAAGGTGGTGGTGGCCTCCTTGACCTGAACATCGCAGCACCAGAAGCAGAAGTAGGAGGAGAAGGCGGTCCATTTGGAGAGAATCCAGCAGCAGCAGAAGGTGGTCCATACTTGTCGTCAGCAACAGGAAGATCAAAAGATGGTGCTCCTATTCCAGACTTAAACATGGAGCCTGACCTGCATGATGAAGAAAACTCAGCATCAGGTGCACATATTACTTATACTGCTCATGAACAAAAGTACGATTACGAGTAATATGCTTCATAAAGATGGCATGCTGTGAGAATTTTAGCTTTTGAAAATAGCAATGTTAATTTTCTTAACACATGTTAGTTTTTGAAAATATAAAATGAATGCCTTGTGACATATCAGAGTAATAAAGTGAAATGCTTTAATTTGGTGTAGTGTTGAATGGAGTATGTGTCTGCTTCATCATTGCAGGAACTTATCAAGCAAACCGAAGATATCAATTTATAAGCAATTCTATGAGGGATGTAGTCTACAGGAATTTGCTTACACTAAGTCAAAATGGCAAGCTCAAAATTGACAGCATTTCCGAAAAACTTAGAGTGCATAGATGCACGGTGCAGCGCATTTGGCAGGTTGCAAAAAAACAAAGGGCACATGGGCTAGAAGTCGATATATCCCACAAAAGAACCAAGCCTCTTAACATTGACTGGTCACTTATGTCATCAATTCCCTATAGTAAAAGGACAACTATAAGGTCACTAGCTAAGGCTTTACAAGAGAGAGGTGTATTTGTTAGTCCTAGCACCTTGCATAAGAAATTCAAGATAGGTTTGATAAAGCGGCATTCAAGCAATTTGAAGCCTTTTCTTAAGGATGAAAATAAAAAGGCCCGCTTAAGATTCTGCTTGTCGATGCTTGATAAAAGTACACTCAACACAGATCCTAAATTCTTGGATATGCAAAATATAGTTCACATTGATGAAAAGTGGTTCCAGATGACAAAGAAATCAAAGACTTATTACTTGCTGCCAGAAGAGGATGAGCCACACCGTACAGTGACAAACAAGAACTGCATCGGCAAGGTCATGTTCCTAGGGGTCTTGGGCATGCCACTGTATGATGACCATAGCAATGAAATATTTTCAGGCAAATTTGGTATTTTCCCCTTTGTGAAAGAGGTAAAATCAGATTGCCAATTTTTGCTACTTTAAATTGCTGCCTAATTGCATATGAAATTGTTTCATGCCCTAACATTGTATTTTGCAACAGGAGGCAGCTGTAAGGAATAGTAAGAACAGGGCCAAAGGGACTTTGGTAAAAAAAATCTATGATAGTGACTAGAGATGTGATGAGAGACTATCTGATTACTAAGGTCCTGCCTGCAATAAAAGAAAAATGGCCACAAGAATATGCAGGGCGCACTATATTTATCCAGTAGGACAATGCTAGAACTCATGTGTTTCCTACTGACCATGAATTCTGTGCAGCAGTTGAAGAAACTGGGTTAGACATTCGTTTGATCCACCAGCCAGCAAATTCACTAGACATGAACATTCTTGACTTAGGATTCTTTAGCTCCATTCAATCTTTGACATACAGACAGACTCCAAAGACCATAGAAGATTTAATTGCAATGTGGAGAATGAATACAACAATTATGATGTGCTTAACATGAAGAAAGTGTTCTTAACCTTGCAAGGTTGCATGATAGAGACTATGAAATACGGTGGTGACAATAAGTACAAGATACCCCATATGAAGAAGGATCATCTGGAAAGACTAGGTACACTCCCCTCACGTCTTTCATGTGACCGCAACCTGATTCAGAGTGTCAGGGCGATTCTAGGTGACAGTATATGACACGAAGTGGATATCGAGCACTGGTAGGTTTAGCTTTTGTTGTGCTGCTGAGACAGCTCTATATTTTGGCTAGGAATACATGTAAAAAGTTTAGCTTTTGTTGTGCTGCTGGGATAGCTCTATATTTTGGCTAGGAATACATGTAAAAAGTTTAGTTTTTGTTGTGCTGTTGGGACAGCTCTGTATTTTGTCTAGGAGTACATGTAAAAAGTTTAGCTTTTGTTGTGCTGCTGGGACAGCTCTATATTTTGGCTAGCAGTACATGTAAAAAGTTTATCTCTATATTCACAAACCAATACTACAACATATAAAGTATGATTCTACATTACCAAGACAATGGAACTGCTGAAACAATTGGCTGTGAAGCAACCCCAGCCTCCCGGTGCTCTGTCGCGTCTGCCTCAATCATCTGCGCTGAACTTAGCTTTGCATCGATGCCTTGCCTGGACAGGAAAAAGTAGCTGACATTTCAATAAGAAGCAATTAGAAATTGCAATATATTCAGGGATTAAGAGCTGTAATTTCAATAAACAAGCAATAAAGAATTGCAACAAACCGTGGTTGTGGTTCCAATGGTGGTACAAGCGGAATGCAATGACGCATACGTTTTAGCAAGTCATCACGTCTTGCAGCCTTGTTGATAGTCTCCTCGTCTGCCTTTGCTTTGTCCCAAACCTTGGACTCTGGAATGAAGGCCATGATGTTCACCTCTGAGTCGGGGATGAATCTGAACCCATGTGCCCACCACTGGCCACGCCTCTTCCTTGTTCCAAGGCATGCTTCAGAGATAGGATCGTGTTGGGGGCTTGGGGAAAGAGGCGCCCGTACGATTTCAGTGACGGGTGAGACTCCGTCGACGATGGCCTGTGCAGAGCCCGGCGACAGCAGCGCCTGTGGGATTCCGGCACCCCTGGCTCTCGATGAGGAGCCCACAGATGGCGGCGCTCCCGGGATCCCATCAGCCATGGTCTGTGTAGAGCCCGGTGAAAGCGGCTGCTGCAGGATCTCGGCGTCCACGGCCTGTGCGGAGCCTAACGAGAACGGCGCGGCCAGGATCCTGTCGTCCACCGCCTCCACTGACGACTGCGGCGACGACTGCGCGGGCGGGATCTGCGATGGGGAAACTGGTGATTCGGTGGTTTCGTTGGAGGAACCGACGCCAGTGGAATTAGATACAGGACTCGGAGCTCGGGGGGCGGCGGCCATTGCTCGCGACGGGAGCCGATGCTCCAGCGGCGGCGGAGCGCCCATAGCAGGCTCAGGTTAGCGGTGGGGGTACTGTTTTCGAGCACAAAAATCGGGATAGAAACACTGAAGACAAACTGCTTTACCCAGGGGCAAAATTAGAAACTGATGGGTAAATTTGTATCGGAGAACGAGAATGACAAATATTTAGGTAAAAAATTTGAATGGTAGAATGATAAATAAAAATGAACGGAGGGAGTAATATTTTATATATCTTTAATTTGATGCTCTGTTTCGATTGCTCGTGGACGTGTGATCACCACCCTACCTCACCGTGGTAGAGCCCAAGCCTGCCTCACCTATCTTTGATGCCATTGCTCCCCAAGAGTCGGCCACTGTCGCTACTCCTAGCTTAACGTCCCTCCTCCTCGGCTCTTTTCTCACAGGTAGCATTACCATCTGCCCTCACTGTCTTCAGCACCACACATTTCCGTTTTGTCTGTGTGCTTAAATTTGCTTCATATATATGGGGCGTCACACTTTACCTCAAATACTGCACCCCTGTAGTAATCTCAAAATCTCCTTGAGCAAGTTGAATTAACAGCCAAGAGCGAGTCTAAGATGAACTTGAGTAAGGCTACCTAGTTAGAGACTGTAAAAAAAATGAATTTCAATACAAATAGAAATAATTACAATGCAAAACCAGTTGCATATGTCTGGCTCTGGTTCACCAATATGCATGTCCGCCGTTGCTAGCAGCTACAGAAACCGTGAGGAATGAAATGCACGGCCTTATTCGTCACTTGTTTCTCAATGAGTGAAAGCCAGCTTGCATGGATATCATATTGCTACGAAAAATCCTACTAATCCTGAATGGAATGTAAGGATGCTGAATTTAATACTTTTGGATGTGAAGGAGATTGGATACCGTGGAAATAACGATCAAGATTTGGGTGCTACCTAAAAGTTAGCTTTTTCAATGAAGGTGGGACAGAAATTGATCTGTACATCCTTCGTTTCAATATTGTTTTTAAGGATAAAAAACTCCACCTTTCTTTGTTTAGTACTCTCTATGTTCTTTAATTGATTTCGCCGCTGACTTTTAAATTCAACTTTAACTATTTGTTTTATTCAAAAAATTTGTTCGAATGTGTAAAATTTTAAGTTGTGATTCAAATAACTCTAATAATAAATCAAATTATATCAAAATATATAAAACTTATTAAATTTTTTTGAATAAAACAAATGATTAAATCTGAATTTAAAAGTCAACGGCAACATCAATTAAATAACGGAGGGAGTAAGTTGCACTAGCAAATTAGTCTTGTGTATCTGGGATATTAGAATTTGTTATAGCCACTGCAACTTGCATGAGAATCAAACGATAGAAACCAGTGAAGTGGAAAAGTAAGGGGGATACACTTATTGCAGCATCAACGTATTTGGACCACGGCACCACGCCAGAAAATGGAATTTGCTGCAACCGAACTGCTGCAACACCCACGATAATGGGCCACATCAACACGCGCGTCTCAACTGGCGATTGCGGTGGGATCGCGCAGAGTAGGACAGAGGGGAGGGAGCGTTGAGCATAGTATCACCTGCGGCGGCGTGCAGGTGGCGAGGAGGGCCGGAGGAGGAAGCGTTTGAGGAGCTGGTAGTCTCCTTCATCATGGCGGCTGCGGCGGCGAGTGCCCCCTACCTTGCGGGCCGGCGACGGCTCGAGTCTGGAGGTTTGAGGTGTCCTGGCAATGAACACGAAACACGATGTGAGCCGACCGGCCGAGCCCATGTTCTCCACGGGCCAGACAAATGAGATGGGCCTATTTCCGGCCCACGTTTGATTTCGAGTTACAGTTACAGGTTCAGGATCTGAAATTTCCAGCCTTTAATTTGCATGACAACGGTTTCAGAGGCAAACCAATTCAGTGCGGCAACAGTTTCAGGGAACATGCGTCTCGTCACGAGTTCTCTCGGCTTCAGCCATCGACCTTGCTCCTTTTCCTTGCATCAGATACAGTCTTAGACATATGTAAATAAAAAGAAAATTTCTGGTGGCAAAGCGAGCTATGGATGTTATGTTAGGACGTAGGAATGGGCAAAATTCTACGGCGAAGTTTTTAAATTCGCCACCGAAGGAAGAAGACCTGCAAGACGGCAAATAACGCTCTCTATCTATCTCCAAATGTCATGGCAAACTGGGGCTGCCAGTTCTTTTGAGCAACTATATTTTTTTTAGCAAATTAGCAGGTGCCTTCCTAGCAACCGTCGCCGAGGCAAGAGTACAAACTATCAATAATAACAACAAAAAACTTCAAAAGTGTACGCTGTAGAGCATACTTCGAAATTGTGGCAACTTACAGCCTACAGGCTGTATACTGAAAGTGAAGCAGGGCTTCCTCACGGACTGAACCCTGTTTGTCGGACGGAGGGGCAAGAGAGCCTGCTGCCGAAATTTCACACCACGTCAGTACCTCAGTCATGGCACACACGTCAATTTCCGGTGGTATTTGGAGGCGAATGTTACGACTTGTATCTTGTTTTGTTATCTGAAGGAAAAACGGGGAGTATACTCTAACACGACAGCGAATGGAATGGCACACGTTCTGTTCTTTCTGCTCCGTTTCTTTATGTTCCCAGCTCACTGTTCCTGGATCTTGTCTGCCTACAATGGAAATTCATCCCAGCAGCATTTTTTGAAATAAATCCTGCAGGTTGTAAGCCAATGAATTATATATAGTGAAATAGATGAGTGTTTTCATCTCTGTCTTTCATAAAGATTGGTCATGAGTGCGTTTTCCTTATGAGAGTACGAACGAATTTCAAACTGTTGATAACTAGGACATAGATAATGGACCATTTGGAAGGAAAGGGTTCCTTTATAACATAGGAATTTCACAAGAATCATATAGAAAATGCAAAGTAAACATTTCAATTTCACAAGAAAAAACACATTCTAAAGGAAATGAAAAAGTTTTTTTTTGTCACATCCAGAAAACTGCCTCGCCACCGCATGCAAGCGCTGTGGCGTACTCCATTTCTGGGATACACTGTGCATCACGTATCAGTCTCTGAATCAGTAGCTGATACGCACTAATACACCGGAATATATATCAAAAAGTATATTTCAGATAAGGGAAAATACCTAAAACCGAACTTTTAGTGGCAACATGGCAAGGGCTAAAATTTCCACAACCAGTTGACCAACTAGAGGTGAAGCAAACAGCGGAAAACATGACCCAAAGCCACGAGCAAACTTGGGAAGCAGAATGAAAGCCTAGCACGTCGTCGTCTTCTGTGAATCTTCTCTTGTCTAAAACCACAATTGCAAACTATGAGTACATAAGGTACTCATCAAGCACTAACACTAAACAGGGTATAAATATATGCATATTTGGTTGTAGCAAAGATTAGATTAAAATATCTTTTTTTGCAAAAGGCCAGTTTTATGTAAAGTTTACTGCAGAAGCTTTGAAAAAGGGATCGCAAGATATTTGTTGTTCATATTTTAGTAGGTTGGTCCTAGGGGAGATGTTCATCGATCCCGCTAGTACTAAGTTTAGTCGGAGAGCTAACACACAACCGTATCGTCCTTTGGTACACAGCCTACACTTCTCAAAACACGACCACCTACACCCACTCACTCCAACAAAGATAATAAAGAGACTAATCAAAGTGAGCCTAAGTTGTAGTGTGTCAATACCGTGACAACGGCTATTCCAGATGGATTATACACTCTGCAGAGGTTGTATACTATACCCACAAGCTATGCTCTTCTTGATCAACAGAATCGCATAATGTTTACTCCAACACACACCAAAATGTCTACAAAGTCCGCTCAAGATACAAACATGGGTCATCTCTCGGGGTTTTTCAGGTCACCGATGACACGATAGCACATTTCCGTAGCCAGACTGTGGGTTTAGTTCATCCACGTCTACTCCTTAGGACCCACACACAGACGGGTAATTATGGAAACCAAAGGGCTATACCGGTGGGCAGTACGATCCCGTGGCGTGGGCTATTGCTGTAATCGAAGATCAGACCGTGAGTATCTCACGTCTGCTCCTGCGACTTGTGTACCATCCGACCGCCTTAAGGGTCAAAGTGGACGACCAAAGGGGTGAAGTGAGTCCCGCCCAGACAGGTTCTGTGGTTGCACGAAATCACTACGTTGAGGTCCGATGAACCGGTGCTTATATGGCAGGGACGGCGCTCGTCCATGACAGGTGGACCAGTCCGAAGCCTAACACCCATCACAACATATAGCACTAGGAGCCCACCTCACGACTAGAAATAATATCCCTTTCGATCACCTAGCACCAGTTGCACTAACACCTATCCTACTTTATTTTGCACATACCACCAAACTCATTTTATAAGATGATTGGTGTATGGTATGGTGATGCACCGCATCGCATAAGAGGTCCTAAGCAATCTAATATCAAGACAACTTTCTGTTCATTAAAAGATTTTAATGAAGTAAGCCCTATGGTTACCAGGGGGTGTCATCAACAAGTAACTAGATAGTATTTATATTTAATGAAAGCAGATAACTGACATTAATATCAATATGTAATAACAAGTTGGATATTTAACTACACAATGTTTTAACATAGATTAAAATAAATATATAAGCATTTAGATCATATGGGTGCGCAAGCAAATTATAGGATGAATGTGATCAAGTGTTAGTGCTTTCCTGTAAATCCTTAATCTTCAGATTTGTCTTCTCGATAATCTTTGAGTTCCAAGTCTTGAATTGTTGGCTTGGTGTCGATGTCTTCGAGGTTTTCCTCGTATGTCCATTCTGCTGGCTTTTCTTGGATTCGAATCCTTCTCAAACTCGGCGCCGTCTACACGGTAAAATACACCTAATAAAACTACTGTAAAAGAAACAAAGCTCGAGAAGAATCGATAAGATCTAATTAAATTTCAAATAAGAACCAAATAAACTCCACGAGGAAATCAAAGGTACATTATACATGATGCGATGGCTATCTTAATGAAATGTTTATTATCCTAGGTGCACTTTAGTGTTATTTACTATAAGTTAATTATTAGAATAATTATTTATTCTTAAACTTTATTCTAGTGTTTAAACAGTTACATGAGTAGTTAAGGATGGTCATGTATTGTTAATTATACTAAAGCTTTCGTATGGGTATGGACTTAGGTTATGGTTTGTTTACTATAATACTGGGAGTTCTATGTGTCATATTTTTCTTAATCACAACTTAGCAATAGTTACTACAGTGTAGCTATTAATTACTAGGTTCATTCTAAGCTATATTCATGTGATTGCGATAGTGGGCCATGTGGATGCATGCACTATAAAGCATCTATAGTGTCAATATGTTTATATGAGTGCAAGCTAGTATATAGCATGTTTAGTTGAGAGTGTAATGTGTCGTTTCACGTACAATTTTATTTTATACCATATATTAGATGCATTCTAAAATACCCTCATTTAGTTTATAACTAAATAGATGAGTGTGTAGTGACTAGAGATTATTTACTCAATTTCTTAATATGCAGTTGCTTCCCGTTGATTAATGGTCCATTACCCGATTCCTGAGTACATGGTTAAGCTAATTAATCCAACATGTGGCACAGGTGATGATGCATGGTAAAGTGTGTAAGTGGGCTATCGATTAATTACTCAATTTTTTATATGTGTGCGATGATTAGTATTTAGCAACTAATTATTTAGTTTATCCTTATAAATAAACTGCCAAAGCTAATGTGGGGCATTTATCCTAGTGCATATGAATGCAAGATAATAGACTTATACGTCCTTTCCAACATTTACTTTATTTAATTATATAATAAGCATGATTTTAATCCATTATGATTAAATGTTAATTACTTTATTTCATAATACTGATTAATGACTAGTTAATAATTCTATACTTATAGTAAAATTACTATGCTAATTTAATATCATCATTATAGGTGCAGTGCGAGGTATCGCAATCATTATTATCTAATTTATATGTGTATATGGGTTAACCTAAGTGGTCAATGATTAATTATCTAGTTTAATTTAATTAATTAAAATACTAGAGTTAAAAAGAAATAAACGTACTAATTTATATATTAATGCATGATGGACAACATGCTAATATGATTATGAGGAATAGTGTGTCATGGTTAATTATTTAATTTTCAATTATTCGTAGGCAACCCAGTGTTTTACTAATAATTAAGTAATTCAAACTCTGAATTAGTTTACATAAAGCCAACACGGGTATATGTACTAATGATGGTACTAAATCATGCTAATAGGATGAGGTGCACTCTATAACTATGCTTAAAATAAATTACACTGAAACACAAGTATTAAAACTAGTAAAAGCTAATAAAAGAAATCGAATTAAAACTCCGATAAAACTTACCAATAAAAACCAGCATGATTGGAGATTAGCCAATGTTTGATAGTTTGATGAGGTGGTGCAAAAATCGTTGAAAACGGATTTATGGTTGGAAAGATATGGCGATTTGAGTGTGTACGACGGCTCAGGAACCTTTTTATAATTTTAAAAAAAAATCACCAGGGGCTAATCCAAAATTATTAAAAGGTGAGCAGGGTCCTATATGCAGTTTACAGCAAGGTTTAGGGGTCTGGGTGTAAAAAGTCAGGGATTATTTTGTAATAGCAATTTGGTCAGGGGGTTCTTTGGAAAACTTTGGACTAAAATGAAATTGGTGAATATCGGAGGACCTTTCTGTAAGATGGAGGTTCTTACTGAGCAGGGGCGCGCGCGGCTGCCTCATTTTCTCAACAGGGCGGTGGACCGAGTCCACAGCACCGCGGACCACGGCCAAGGGCCGGTCCACGGGTGCGCCGTGGACCACGACGGCGGCCCGGCGGCTGGCCGGCCGGAGAGGCGCAAGCTCGGCCGAAGGAGGGGC
>BCLG01000642.1:33416-53721 GCA_001602295.1 Zoysia matrella | reverse complement strand
GTGCTGTGCCGTGCTGGCGTCGGAGAGGAGGCGGGCGCAACGGCGCCGCACGGCGCCAGCCGCTGAGGAGCAGAGGCAGCTCTTGTTTTCAACGGAGGAGGAAGAGGGTGACCCAGTGGAGCTCCTTGTGTTCCCAGTGGGGTTGAGGAAGGAGCGTGGAGCGCCGGTGTCGAAGGGGACGAGGTGGTGCAGGACGGCGGCACAGGAGGTCTGCGGCGAATAGGTAGCGCCAGCGTTAGGTAGGCATGGCGTGCAGCCAGGGCGCACGGCGCCGGGCCAGCGGTGGCGTCGAGGCAAGCGCAGGACCTGCGTAGGAGGGCGTGCACGACACGGAGATGTAGCCCATGGACTTGAAGAGGTCGAAGGAGCACGGGAGAGGGCCGGCCATGGAAAAAGGTGGCACGCCAGGGCGGCACTCGACGGAGCTCGGCTCCGTGCTCTATTTAAAGATGGAGAGGAGTATGGGCTTTGACACTGTGGACGATGTCGTGGTTTGGGCGGTGGCATGGGCATGGCGTGGGTGCGGTGATGTCAGCAGCAGTGGAGGGCGTGGGGCACGGCATGGGCGACGCGGCGGTGGAGTGGGCCTACGGTGTGGAGAGAGAAGGAGAAATGGGATAACAGGTGGGGCCTTCAAGAGTTAATCCGGTTCATCACTTACGTATTTTGGGATAGAAAAAGAAATAGCAAACAAACTCGGAATAAAGTGTAATTTTGTAGAGTGGATTTATAGCAAGTGTTCTTCAATATATATTATGCGAGATGCGTTTTTCAAAGTAATCAAGAAGTTACGGAATTTTGAAAATGGTTAATCGTTACGAAAAGCTGTCTGCGGAAAGGAATAGATTATTTTTTAAAATTGTCTATTTTACTTCGAAAATCATATTTCCACAGCTCGGATGGGTTTAAAATTTTGTGAGGTGGTAGAATATTTTTAGATGAACAACTTTTCTTTTGGGCTCATCTCCGAATTCAATTTTGATTTTGTTCTAAAAATTCGGAGAGCAGATAGGGGGCTAGAGGGGCAGATTTCATTTGAACAGATATAGCTCAAACAAATTGAACGGATTTAGAAGTTAAGGATGAATTTAGAATTCAAGTAGGACACAAGAAAACAAACGACGAAGATGAATAAAAGAAAAGGCAATCACTTGTCACATGGTTAATTTTTAATATTTTACGAAATCTCTAATTTATACGGTTTGAATTACAAAATGAAATTTTGCCTGTTGAAAAAGGAGAGAAAGCGGAGAAAAAAATGTTAACATTTTGTTAGTGACAATTTAAATTTTTGAGTTTTTAATTACGGTGAATTTCGAGGTGTGACACGCTGTTTACAGCCTTATCAAACGTCTCAACGCATGAACTTCGTGCAATCCAATCAGGACCTCATGTCAGTTGTTTCGAACGGAACAGTGGCGATTGTAGATCGGTCCAACACTCCAGCTACTCCGCAGCCTAGCACAGGCGCACTCACTCCCCAGCAGAACGGTTTCGAGTTCTGACAAGGAAAATGACCAATGCGTTTGGAACAGTATCATCTCTCAGAATAATAGGGGCAGAGCAGGGCAGGGTGGCTAATGATCAGTCGATCCAACGAGAGAAGCTCGGGAAAACAGCCAATTGCCGGGCTCCCGTGGATCGATCGCATTATGGGCGACCAGGCGTGGATGGCGGCCAAGGCGGGGTGATGGCGAGGCTAAGGCCATGAGGGTGCTGTAGTGACCCGCAGCTTTGAGCTGGATCTCACTCAAAACAGAACCAGTGTAGCTGGCCAGCTTGACATGGCTGGATGGCCCATGCATGCACCTCTTAGATCGTGGACCATCACGTTGGCGCCCTAGAGAAGAAGATGGGGTGCAGAAAAGAGGCCGGGCACTGTCCCATTTCGCAAAGGCAGCACGTCGCTGTGATCACCCTTTTTCATGTCAATCTAAGCTAGCAGCTAGCTGCGGGTTAGACGGTCAAAAAATCGTTACAAATTTGGAAATAAATAAACCGAAAGCAGCGCACGCGCTGGAACTTTAGCAACCAACCCTGCGCTTCTTTTGCCGCACGGCCGGCGGAAGGACGCACGGTGTCGTCGAACTGAGCGCCGGAGAACGGCCGGGCGCGGGCCGGGGGCCGGGGGAGGAGGACGGAAACAGAGCAGGACGGGACCCGCGCGCGCCGCGGCGTTACGATACGGACAGGCGTGTGGTTGCGTCGGGCGCCGTGACAAAACGCGCGGCGACGATGATGATCGTGTCGCCGTACTTTGGCCTCCTCCTTGGATGGATTCGAGAACAAAAGCTCTCCCGGCGTGCATGGCCATGGCAGGCAGGCAGGGCAGGGCAGCGCCCCAAAGCGCGCTGACTGCGTCGACGACGCGTGGCGTGGGGTGCCGTGTCGTGCGCGCTCAGAAAAGCTTCCGCGAATGCCCGGACGGTGTGCATCCACTTGTGAGATTCTCGCCATGATTGGGTTTGGGTCGCAAAGCTAGGTTTAAAGATCGATGCACGCATCATCCAAAACCTCGATACGCTCGTGCAGCCGGCTCGGCTGAACCATGCTCCATGCATGTTAGTAGTAACGACTGGTACGTAAGCATCGTAGCCGTGGGGGACATGACTGTGCGTACGTTTGTTTGTGAAGGCTAAATTGAAAACAGATTGATGGATTAGATAAGAGAACTGTCGATCGAACAGTTCGAATAATTGCAAGCTTTTCCTGTCTTTTCCCAATCATGCTGCTTGGTTTATTCAGAGATTTTTTTTCCCCCACGTAACTGACCAAGCATGGAAGCTGCTGGCCGGAGCAAGCGCACACTGAAAATTCTGTTTGTTGGGGGCGTGGCACTGATATTCTACATATGCATGCGTTGGAAGATCCAGATCGTGATGCCATATCGGGGGGTCCAAAACTATTCTTATTGCATGACGATATGGGTAAGCATGCTACGGGATCGATCGTGCAGAGAGAATGAGGAATTTGTCGCGTCTGCAGCTTCGTCGTTCGTCTACGATCGACGTTGCACTGGCCCATGCATGTCGGCTCCATGAGGATCACGAGCCGGACACATACGTACGCTCGCCTCGCAGCTTCTTGCGATCCGATCCTTGTTCGTGTTCGTTCATCCCAATAAGGAAAAGAAGACGTGCGTTGTATGATGGTACGACCTCTCTGTGTGGAGTACTACGTACTAATAGTAATAGCCATATATAGCCTCGGCCGACAGGGAGACAGGAAACTGCATGCGGATTGATCGTCTGGCTGTCAGGAAAGGTTTAAGCGTATGATGCTGGCAAAACTTGAGATGTACTCAACGCAAATCTGCAGGATCTTCAATTGAATTTTGATCAGTGAGAAAGAAAGAGAGAGAGAGAGAGAGAGTAGTTAATTTCCTGCAACAACGTGCCAAACAGGGAGCTAGCTAGCCTGATGATCACCCTCCCGCTCTCTCTGCGGCGAAGTTATGCCACCATAGAGTCTTTTCAGGGAAAATAAATTGACGCAATCAGCAGATCAGAGACGCGATCGCTAACCCCCACCCCCAGCAGTACGTACGGGCACGGCCAATGAATCCGGACCTGGACGCCTCGATCCCATTCAAAACCCTCATGAAACCAAACGATCCATCATGGCGCGCTGCGTGCGCGCACAGCGCTGGCTCCGCGCCACGGTCAACCTGCGCACTCCAACCCGATTCGGTCTCATCAGAGGACAGCCAACACTGCAACGCAGCATCATTCCGGCGGTCCGTGGACAGCCAGCCAACGCAATATCGAACCGTGACCTACCTAACAACACCCAGTGAGCCCTGCAGGGCGCCCTGCTGCGTGCGTGACTGCGTCTCCGTCCATGGCCGGCCGGCCGGGCACTGCACAAGCTGATGGAAATTAGGTAAAGAGATGGGCGGTAGTGATAGGGGAGAAGTCGTCTCTTAGCCGCAGCACCAACAGCGGAACAGACCGGCCGCCTGCATGCGCGCGCGCGGCACCCGGGCAAAGAGCGACAGCAACGCGCCTACTCCGTCTTTTGGGAACGGCTACAAGTAAAAGCTAGCAAAGGTAGCCGCTGCCGAGTTTGCCGAGCGCACTAGTACAAGCTCAACGACGGAGACAAGCGCGTCTTTCCAGCCTTCCAAAAGGAGCGAACCCCGCGATCACTCTGTGCAGGAGAGGTCTCAAAGAACGCCAAAACGCAGTGCTAGTTTCTACTAAACTATAGCACGAATCTGATGAACTTTCTTCGAAATCTCAAAAGAAGGCACGACATGAATTGTGAAAATGCGCGTGCATACGGCCCTTTTCCGGTGATGATGATGGTGGACGCACCACCACCACCGCGTGCGCGCCGCGCTCCAGGCCGCCCGGCTTTTTGCCGCCGCTCCTTTCTGAGATGTTTACATACTTTGGACGTCCCGTTGCCGGTTGTCTGCCTCGTGCTCGAGTGACCCGTCGTTGCGCCTCGCTTCCGCGGCGTCGAGCGCGAGCAGGAGATGTGGTGGTCGTGCTGAAGGCGACGCCGCATGCGAGGGATACGGAATATTTTTTGCCCGGGCCAACACTGGAAGCGGCCTGCCGCAACGTCCAAGGTGGGCGTCGTTCTCGAACGGTCATTTCTGGAACACGGCTGCCTGGTTAGCGGTAATTTTGCATTCCACGATAGCTAAATCTACAGCTACGCCGTGGAAAAAAGGCATTCGATTCGAAGTGAGTCGTAAGAAATTATATAAGCCATCATAGCAGCACTCTTCTTATTGGCAACGAGTAGGAAACAAGTTTTGCCCAGTGAGCTTGCTCGTTTCCGCAAGGATTCCCTTTGCTCAAGCAAGAGAGCCAAATCACCGTTCCAACCAAAGATAAAACTCTCGCTCATAAAAAAACATGAATCCACCCCAATTGTAAGGGTTAAGAATAAGAACGTTGTATGCGGAAACGTAGAGATGGGAATGATATTCCATTTTCTAAAAGAAAATTGAGTGTGGACCAGCCAATTTTGATGCATCTAAATCGAGCACACGCCTGAAATCAAACACTATTGTCACTAGACCAAAGTTTCACCGTTGAATCTGAGCTCAAATCATGACTAGATTAAGCTTGTGTGTCCCAAGTAAAGATTTTTTTTATCCCCAAAATGAGCTCACAATGCCCGAAGTGATCCCTTATCCAAATTTATTTTGTGCCAAATCCACTTTTCTAATGGAAGATTTGAAGAATTCACAAAGGGAGAGATAAGAGGAGAACAAAAGAGATAATTGCTATGAAACCAAATAATGGCGCAAAGTTTCCCTCCCTTGTATAGGATGTGAGCAACGAAACCAAAAATACCTTGAGTCTGTGTGTTAGGGCACCCTTCAAGTTGGAGTTAGCTCAAACGAGTCCCAAATCAAAAGAGGGTAAGACATATCCACAGAGGAAATGTAAGAGAGGTGTTATGAATGCATCAGCATTCCTTATGTTGTGCAGAGGATGGTAAGCATCTTCGATGTAGAAAATGATGACTATTTTGATAGATCTAGTGAAGAATATTAAGTGCGGCAACAATGTACCACCGGAGACGAGGAAGAAGGTCAATATGGGGAGATGGGCGATAAGGGGTCTTAATCGGAACATATCTCTAACGTAAGGAAACCAGCTAAAAATGTTTGTCTCTTTCTTTTTGTGATCTTTCGTTGAAGTGAGAGAGACACAGATCAAGCTATGAAAATTCTGATATTTGCGAATCTATCTACATTGTAGTGGAGGTGATTTCATCTATCTAACCAAGGTCGGGTTCTCAGCTTCTGCATATTAAGGTTGTGCGTTTTATTAAAAAAATTCATGATATTTATATGCTGTGATATATACTGCCAACCAACAAAATGGTATGAATTGACAAATCTTTTCAGAGTCAGAGTTGGTCTGTCCTGCACAACCACAGCGTGCATTGTGACAAAGGCAAGCATCCTTCAGTTCGTTAGCAAAGCCATCCATTCAAAAAGAAAAAAAAAACCTAAAAGCAGCAGGGGTAGAACAGGGCGGTAACAAAGTCGCCCACACCCACTGCGGCACCACCCCAGCACACCAGTAAAGAACCCGTTCACTCCAATCCGAACCATTCCTTCCTCATCGATCCGGCCAAAAGCGAAGCGAGGCAGAGCATATTGCTTCATCGGTCTCGCCAAAAGAGCAGCGGAACTGGGGATCGAGGGGGGCACAGCCACAGCCACAGCACGAAGAAAGCGAGCCTCTCTCCCCTTTTCTCGCTCAAAAGAATAGGTCACCCTCGCTCTCATAGCCACACTTGGAATTGGATCGCTGCTCCGTCCTCACAAATTCACATAGCCATAGCCTAGTCTCTCAGCTAAGCTACCTAGGCTCCTTCTACCACTCCCTTGCCATTAAAACCCCCTTGCTTGTTACCACGGCGAGCTTGAGCATGCACACACCTTATGTTGCCTCCTCGCCGCAGCGGTAGTTTTCATGGATACGTTGTTTAGGTTGGTAAGCCTCCAAGCCTCCGAGCCCCAGCAGCAGCAGCAGTCCCCGTCCTACAACTCGAGGAGCACCACGTCCAGCGGCTCCAGGTCGTCGTCGCACCAGACCAACGCCTCCTACAACTACTACTACCACAGCACCAGCAGCGGCGGCGGCGGGCAGTACTACTACGGCCAGCACCACCAGCAGCAGTACTACCTGGATCCGTACCAAGAAGAATGCGGCAACACCCACCACCTTTACATGGATGAAGACTTCTCCTCCTCGTCTTCGTCCAGGCAGCAGTTCCACTCGCACGGCGCGACGGTGCAGCCGCCGACATCGTCCACGGCCACGCCCACGGCTCCGACGCCCCCACTGTCCACGTCATCCACGGCCGCGGGGGCGGCACACGCGCTGTTCGAGGGGGCTGACCTCTCGTACCCGCCGGACCTCAACCTCGACTTCTCGTCCCCGGCGTCGTCGTCCGGTGGTGGCGGGGCGTCGTCCGCTGCTGCCGGAGGCGGAGGTCGGGGAAGATGGGGGAGTCAGCTGCTGCTAGAGTGCGCACGCGCGGTGGCAGCGCGCGATAGCCACCGGGCGCAGCAGTTGATGTGGATGCTCAACGAGCTCGCGTCGCCGTACGGCGACCTGGAGCAGAAGCTGGCGTCCTACTTCCTGCAGGGCCTCTTCGCACGGCTCACGACGTCGGGGCCCCGGACTCTGCGCACGCTTGCAGCGGCGTCCGACCGAAACACGTCGTTCGACTCGACCCGGCGGACGGCACTGCGGTTCCAGGAGCTCAGCCCGTGGTCTTCGTTCGGGCACGTGGCGGCGAACGGGGCCATCCTGGAGTCGTTCCTGGAGGCCGCCGCGGCGTCGTCGGAGCCGCAGAGGTTCCACATCCTCGACCTGAGCAACACGTTCTGCACGCAGTGGCCCACGCTGCTCGAGGCGCTCGCGACGCGGTCCGCCGACGACACGCCGCACCTGTCGATTACCACCGTGGTGTCCGCCGCGCCGTCCGCGCCGACGGCCGCGGTGCAGCGCGTGATGAGGGAGATCGGGCAGAGGATGGAGAAGTTCGCGCGGCTGATGGGCGTGCCATTCAGCTTCAAAGCGGTGCACCACTCCGGGGACCTTGCGGAGCTCGACCTCGACGCCCTCGATCTCCGCGACGGCGGCGCGACCACCGCGCTCGCTGTTAACTGCATCAACTCTATGCGCGGAGTCGTACCAGGCGGCGCCCGCCGGAGGGACGCGTTCGCCGCGTCGCTCCGCCGCCTCGACCCGCGGGTCGTCACCGTCGTCGAGGAGGAGGCCGATTTCGTTGCTTCGGACGGCGCGTCGTCCGATGAAGGCGGCGACTCGGAGGCAGCGTTCTTGAAGGTGTTCAGCGAGGGTTTGCGATTCTTCTCGGCTTACATGGACTCGCTCGAGGAGAGCTTCCCGAAGACCAGCAACGAGAGGCTGGCATTGGAGCGGGGGGCAGGACGTGCAATTGTTGACCTGGTCTCGTGCCCGGCGCTGGAGTCCATGGAGCGGCGGGAGACGGCGGCCTCATGGGCACGCCGCATGCGGTCAGCCGGGTTCTCCCCGGTGGCGTTCAGCGAGGACGTCGCCGACGACGTGCGTTCGTTGCTGCGCCGGTACCGGGAGGGCTGGTCGATGCGCGAGGCCAGCCTAGACGACTCCGCGGCCGGAGCAGGCGTCTTCCTCGCGTGGAAGGAGCAGCCCCTAGTGTGGGCAAGCGCGTGGAGGCCATGACGGAGATTACTCAACAAGCTCATCAACGCAAATGCAGGATCGGTGAGTCCATGGATCGGCAGGAGCGACCACGGGGAGAAGAAATGCGCCATGCCCAAGCCACGTTGATGCATCCATGCATTGGATCTCACGCGCGTGCATGTGTATGGCTACCTCTTTCTCTCTCTCTTTCTTGCTCATCTGAAGATCGACAATGGCTCACGTACGATTGTAGGGCTTTGAAGCGTAGGGATCGAGCTACACGAATTGCTCACACGTACGCACGTACACATTGGTTCATTGCAGCGATGCATGCGATCGAGGATCGAAGGAGGTGTGATATTTTTAGGTTTCAATTAGAACTTGCATGGGATCTCTTTTAATCATCATCAATCGTCACAAGTTCTTGGCGTGATGATTTTGATTTATTTGGTTGCTTCTTTTTCCTTCGTTAAAATATTCCTCTGTGCTAGCTTCTTCTTGTAATGTTAACAGATTTCACCCTTTTCGAGGGATTTTACGTGCATGGCTTTGTGTCATACGGCATCTCTATAGGTAGCTACGCGATTGCGAAGATTGATGCTCGCATGGTTGTTGAGATGTTACTTCATGTCTTCCTTGATGGGATCGGTGGATGTTAGCTAGGACGACAGACATTTGCACGGCCTGCCACTTTTGGTTACCTGTACCAGCATCAAACAAGAAAAGCACCAAAGCAACACCTTGAGCTAACTAGCTAGAGTAATCTTTTCTTATTCCTGTCCATCATGTTTACTGTCCACTTTAATTATTTTCGCACTGGATCATTTTGAAAAATAGTTTCCCACCGGATTATATATGTTTCATGCATTAGCTAGTATGGCTGGAGTTGCGTTCCCCTTTGACTTAATCAAAGGTCAAGAAGGCCGTTTCAGTCTAGTCAAAGAAATCCATGCCATACATTTTACCTTACCCACAATGTCTGGTCAAAGAAATCCATAACATACATTTCACCTGATGCACAATGTAGGGTTATGATGATTAGGTCGACATTCAAAGGATCTGCACGAGATCAGGTAGTATGTTACATAGAAAAACCTGGCTATTTGAACTAAATTCTAGGCAATGACCACCGTCCAAGTAGTGTTGAAAACTCAGTCCTGAGAGGAAGTATACTCGCGGTATGCATTTTTTTTTTATGTATAAGAAAGGTTAGTGCGACAACCGGCCTCATGCATGTTGTTTCCGTTGATGACCTAGGATAACTTGTGGTTTAGATCCAGAAATATCTAACTAACACACAAATGGAGCGGCTAATACCGTGTTGTCCGGACGGTTCAGTAGTCCAAAAAGCCGTTCGTTTGTGTCTAGCGCATGCTAGGACCCTCATTATTTTATCATAACTTTGCTGGCCTGTACAAGATCGATCGACAGTGATCTGGAGCTGTTAGGAGCTTGCAACGCACTCCTACTACGTACGTAGTGGGGAGTGACAACTGACAACAATTCAGCGATATTATATTAAGCAAACATTTTTTGTGACATTATATTAAGCGAACATAAACGGCTGCTGACTAGGATATAAAAGGAGAGGCGTGGAAGGTTTCCGGCGAGCCGTAGCTAGCGGATTAGGTGACGGTTTGACATCATGAGCCCAGTCGACCAATTTCTTTCTACTACAAAAATATCATCCTTTGTACCATTCCCCTGTCGTTTTCACCCGGAAGCAACTGTCCCATTACCGCCGGAGAGTTTCTGTACTACTAATCTTGACGCGAGCGTCTCCTTGCCGGTCACGTTTTGCACTGTTTTTCTTCTGTCGTGGCCTGCTCCACGATCAGTTAGGAGTAAGTGGTAAAGCTAGTAGAACAACGCTGCACATGATGATGGATCATCGTCGACCCCGGCTAACCGGTGCGAGTGGAGTGGGTGTGTCGTCCACCAAAAAAAGAAGAAATCCCATGCAACCACGCAACGCTCCACCCGCGTCCGCCAAACCCGACGACCCGGCAACCGTCCGCCTGCGCCGCGCCAGCAGCAGTAGTCCTCGGTGCGCGGCGTCGTACTTGACAAAGCCGCCAGCCGCCAGCCGCCCGCTCGATCCACCGCGGGTGGGGGTGGGTAGACGACGCCCGCCGCCGGCCAGGGCATGGGCGCGTACGCTAACGATACCGCGGGTCGGTCGGCTGGAAAACGTCCCGTAGCGCGGGCGCGGCGCGCAGAAATGACGAGAAATAGGCAGCACGGACGGAGCGGAGCGGCTATCTATCCACTGCGGTTGGGAGTGGAGCGCGCGCCTGGGCTCGGACGCGCGGAATCTCTGGGGACGGTGGCGTGGAGACGTGGCGGTAGGAATCTAACAAAACAAGGTGCCGCCCGGCCAGTGGACTGCCCGACTCCGCGCTCGGGTACGACGGACGACGGGTCGACGCGCTCCCTTTTCGCTCGCGGAATCATTACGCCCACCACCACCACGCCCACCCGACCCGATCCGCGGCGCTCGTCTCCGTCGTGCCATCGCTGTCGCAAGGCCGCGCTCCCCGTCCTCGCGGCCGGCCGGGCCTGCGTTGGAGGCACGTGCGTCCCGCATCCGCGCGCGCGCGTGGCTCCCGGCGCGCCAGATGTTATCTGCGAGACCGCGATCGATCTTTAGCTTGATTTGTGATGGTGACTCCTCCTCGCATACTAGTACATGGTTTTCTTTCTTTCTTCCTGCATGCTGCTGATTGATCGCCGTCGGTTATATCGATCTCCCCGATATGATGATGACGATGATGATTGGGATCGTACTACAGTCTACAAGAACAGTCACAGTTAGCAGCAGTTGCCGTGTGCTTGTACCGGCCGTCGATCGAACTAATCAACTTACGAAGTCAGCTTAGCTAATTTCACGATTGATTTTTCTACCAACTCGATCGATCGGCTGACTGGGCTTGCGATGGGGACCCTGCATGCGTCCCTGCGAGTAGATATGCGCAGATTGCTGTCAACTTGACACATCAGAAATAAAGCTTGTTGCTTTCCCAGGCGGGCGTGGGTCAAACTGGGCCACCGGCTGCGCGAACTTTCAATCCAATTCTGCGCAAATCATGATACCGGCGGTCCCTCTGCAGCCTTTGTCAATTGTAATAGCGGAGCGTGCATGCCTTTGGGATTTTCCCAGAAGAAACAATACTATGCTACCTAGGGCTTCGCCCTTTCCGGACGTCCGGTGCAGTGCAGGAGCTACCTCTCGTATATTTGCTCAGACGCACTCGTACTTAGGGGTGATAAAAGAGTTGGGTCCGAGAATCTTTTCACAAATTTTATGATTCTTATTAAATTTTAGTTCGAAAATAAATAAAAAATAAACTCAATTTTAATCTAATCCGGTCCTCACTGTTTTTAATTCATTTTGTTCAGCCCGTTTTCACCCCTAAGTACTTCTACAGTTATAGATGAAAAATAGTTGTACTCCGTATGAGTTAACTTTGAAACACAACAAATTTAGAGGAATCCGATTAAGTTAATAAAAAATGCTAGATTCGAGGAAAAAAAATCATAGTTAGCACTAGTCAAGTTAATAAATAAATGCTTATGAATGGCCAATTTGATATACTAGCTAATTCCTAGTTAGAACTAGTCAAGCGATTTCAAAAATTGCTTTTCACACGAAGAGATTATGCCTGAATGTATGAAGTGATTCTCTAAAATAAACTAAGCAACTAGGAGCTAAAAAAAGATAGCTTCTAATTATATGGTATATTGGTATGATTTTGTATTTTAACTTTAAGATTTTACCCAAGAAAATCATAACGAATCATCAAGCAGAATACTTTCTTCAGATGATTATAATTGTACAAGTTATCATTTTTAGAGAATCTCTATCGAACATGCATATTCATACGAATTGAATGGAGAAAAACAACGAGCTATTGAAGGTCATACACAGTAGTACCAATCAGCGAAGGGTCTCAAACTAGCATACCCAGAGATAGCACTAGAATGAACAGCGTTGTGTCGCTCTTCATCACATCTAAGTCGAGACATGGAAGCAGATTTGTCTGTTTACAGTTTACAGCATACATTGATCGATGCATTGTTGCAATGCCACCTATATGTATATATATAGGGCTTTGATACGAACATCTCTGCGGTTCATGCAGGGCACGCCTGGCACTGGCAGATACGGCTGCCCTTTAGTCGAAAGAATAATGCAGCAAACGCACAAATAGAACGCCTCCTATATTCAGAACTTTGATCTGAACGTCTGTGAAGTGCAGGGCATGCGTGAATCTGCACATGGCTATATTGCTCATTTTCAGCATGCTTGCTTGCTCCACAAACTAAGGTCATTTCTTTTGCACTCCTAACTTCTTTTGTCAAGTGATCATCGATCTGTTCTCAATTGATCCATGGCGGTATGCTGTTCATCAACTTCGTCAGCAGAAATTAGCAGGGACATGCTTAGCACTGACAGTGTTCATTTACAGAGAAAGGCTCGCACGTAACCACTCTTCAGCCCACTATCTTCCAGAGGCGTTGCTCCGCGGTGGGTTGCGTCGAGGTGGATCGACGGCCGGCCGGCCGGCCGGCCGCACGCAGGCGGGCATGCGATGCCTTGGACCAAAAGTGGAGCGAGGAGCGCATAGTGGGAGCTCCTTTTTAGGGGGTGGTGGGCACGGAGGGAGGCATGGCCACACCTCTATCTCGCTGCCTCCAACAGGACCTTTGCACAGGCAATCTTTTAGGGCATGGGGTTATCACTAGTTTTCTCTGAACTCATGTCATGTGTGATAGATCGATGCATACAGAGCTAACTACATATATTCTGCGCTGAGTCTCTACCGCGCTGCCTCAGGCGTGCTGGTCATCATGTGCTCACGCACTCGGTCTAATGTAGTCCTTAGTTTGGCAACCAGGTTATTCTTGTACATACCTAGTAGGGAGATATATAAGGCTGTTTTGTCTCGCCGTTGCATCTGGTCATGTGTTGAAGCCTTGAAACTCGTGGCTAGATAATGATACACTGCATTCACACGAATCTAGAAATTGCGCATACAACCTCTTCCCAAGTGATATAATTGCGCCCATGAATCACTAGCACCGCGAAGAAATAAACACACGCTTGTTTAGGTCGTCCATGATGGCATGGCCCTGCCGCAGCACCCAGGCCGAAGAAGTGACGATCATCGCCTTCAAAAGCCGGCCGGCTGCGCGCGTATGGTGGCTGCCTGCGTGCATGCATGCGGCGCGAGGCCTTTTTGTCAGCGCACTGACCCCAGAAAGACCGACATCCGTGCAGGCACGAAAATACACGCGACGGCACGAACCGCGGCACCACTGCCGCTGCCCATAACGCCGCATCGCCATGGCTGCTGCCTGCCACGGTTCGTTCTTTCGTTCGAGTAGTACAGGCCAGCGTCGTCGTCTACTCCATCCAACCTTCCTGGCTGCAGATGCACGCCAACCAGCACCACGACGTTGGAACGAATCATCTTTCGTGTACCTGCAGCGCTGTGGAAAAGTAGAGCGCGGCCGGCGCGCATCGCAGGAGGGACGCGGGGGCCGCGGGGCCATGGGCCAGCAGAAGGATTCCACGCGTGCGAAAGCAGCTAACTGCGTGCGCCATTGACATGTCCTGACCTTTCCCTTTCGAATTCCGGTTGAGGATTCCGACTGTTGAGCGCGCAGAGGCCGGACGTCGCGTCGGAGGCCGATGGATCAGGGGTTTTAGGGGTACCGCCCGGACCCCCGGTTCCTGTCGAGCACAGCCAGCCGCACGCGCCTGGATGCATATGCCGCGCCGGTTATTTGGGATCTCATTTTGATGTGGAGTGCTGGGGCTTTGCTGGACAGATATGGGATTATCAGCCTGATTCGTACTTGGGTAATTTTTTTTAGGATTATTCTACAACAATGCCAAATAACAAGTCGAAACTCTGAACCACAGAGAGATCAAATTTCAAGGTTCGATTAACATGCAATCTTGATCCAAACTCAACTGGTGAAAGCGTCAGGTAATTTATGTGTCACGCATCGTACCGTACCACAGATACACGTCATTAGGACAGGAGATGGTGGCTGCAGGAAGAGTGCATCCGTACACTACATATGATGCCATTAGAAGGCGGCTGGATTCGTAGTGGCTACTATTTATATGGAGTTTATGGAGTATGGAGGAGGACGGAGACTGGAGACAAGTGGCTGTGGCGCTAATGATGGAAAGGCGATGGTGGTGGCTGCAGTGGGCCGCGCTAGTGTAATTTTGAAGGATCCATGGTGATTTTTGTCGAACCTGAATTTGATGTTTCAGGGAAAAAAATCATCAAATGTTTACTGTTCAACCTGGGGTGTTTAGAATCGCGCCATGGCGAAGCAGAAGACGAGATCGATCGACCGAACTCACAAACGAGGGCTAGCTCGTGACGGACGCCGCCGCTGGTTAATCGGCAAGTTTCTCCGAGTCCACTCCCGACCGTTTTACATGGCATGCACGCGAGTAGTCCAGTAACGTCTGCGTCGGGCGTCTCATGCTGTCGTGCATGTCTGAAGGTTTGTGCCACTCTGTATGGCGCGGCGCCAAGATCCGCCGACAAGATGTGATGGACGTACGCAGGCACGTACCGTGCTCCACGATCTCGAGGTCCCGCGTTAGGCGCATGCGCGTGGCACGCAGCTGCAGAGATGCCCTCGCGCGAGACCGGCCTGCAGCTTAACGCCGGCCGGCCGGCCGGCAGCTCCGCAGCAGGGGCAGGGAAGCCGGGAGCTTGGCTGGCTCCCGCGTCGGCGTCCCGGCGGTCCTGGCACAGATCCGGATGGCCGGCCGGACGCGAGCGAGCGTCGCTGCGTGCCGCAGCTAGAGCCTAGTGGAGAGGAGGGCCGAGAGGTTAAAGCACAGCACAGTAGGACTGCTGTTGTTTCAGTGGCATACAAAAACGTGTGCTTTACGAACACGGCCAGGCCGCGATCTTGGAAGTTTGCTCCCAACAAGATCCCGTATGGTCGCAAGTAGAAACCGGAATGTTCGCAAATGGCGTGTCGCGTGGCGACGTACGCCGGCAGCGGTGCGCCGTACCCCATACCTGCCGTGCCGTGCGCCCGTGCTGCTTGGATTCGATGAGGTCGTCCCGCCTCCGCTGGGCCGAAGTCAGCGGCGTCGCCAAAATCAGCGGAGATGAAATCTCCTGAAGTGGCCCACTACGGCCTTGGGCTGGCTTGGGCCGCCACTTTGCTAGTCTGCGGCCCTTATAGCTTTATCCTGGAGCCGCAGTAATTGGCTCTCCAAAATAATAAGCAATAAAAAAACAGTGAAGGAAAAAAAATCAGTGAGATGTCCAGATTTAACATCGCCATTATCTTTTCCTTTCTGATGACATTTTTTTTTTTGCTTTCTGACGAAACTGAAACATCAACCTTTATTGGTGTTCCATCTTTCTTCAGGAAGAGTGGTGATGTTTTACCGGAACCTTGAAACTTTATTTACAATGGCTGGCATCCACTTTAAAAGCTGAAATGTCTTGAGCTTTCTTAAACCCTGTTGGAGCATTCATGAACTCCTAACAGTTAAAGCTTAAAAGAAGGGACACATTCTAGCCAGTCCATTGTACTAAAGCGTGGGCTGCTAGCTTCTCAGCCCTGTATTTTGAGTACAAGTGATATAATGAAAGTACCGAACCGAACCAGTTGGAAGCTCACTCAAAGTGAACTAGCAAAAAAATAAAATAAAAGAAAAAAACTCACTGAAAGGACATCTGGAGCACAGCGGATTTAAGATGGCATTCTGTATAAGGCAACATATGTTTTCGCTTAAGTGTTTCAAAACAACTTGATGCTACAATCGTCATTTCTGTTCTACAGGAGCAGCAGTTTACGATTCTGAGCAATCAGGGAAATGATCAAGGGCATTTTGCTTTCCATTGACATAAAACTCAATCACTGCTCTCATCCGATCCGATTTATCAGGATGGTAGTTCAAATGCACAATCACGGGTTTCAGCTTCCGCAGCTGGGCATCTTGGCTTACAGTCTTGAAGAGAACTTTGCTGTTCATAAATAGATACAAATCCATGGTTCTTTTGGATGCATGAAGACCTTCATAACCATGATGTGAGGGGAAAAACAGCTCCTCGTTAAAAACAGCTTGGTCCCATGATTTGGGCTCACTAGAAAGGCGCTGAGCTACCCTATCTAGAAGCTCAATCGAAGGGATTGTTGGCCTTATGAAAAAGAATCCATAATTATAAACCCATATGCGCATTGTATGTGCGTATCTTGCCCAGTCCATTGAAGATTCATCAAAAACATCATTGAACCCATAAGCTGTCATATTGTTGTGGCCATCACTCATGGACTCAACGTCAGAATCTCTATAAAGATGGTCAAAGGGATATTGGAACAAGATAATATCAATGTCGGATAGAAGAACACTGTATCCAAGCTGCAAGAATTGTCTCAATATATGAAACTTCAGTCCAGAAACAGCATGATTTCCACCGGTCTTCCCAATATTGTCAATGCTCTCATCAGGATCCGGGTAGTAAACTGGGACATCTTTGGACTTGCAGAAGCTCTCTATGCCATCATCCAATGCAACAACTAAATAATTTGATATCCCAACTCGTTTGATGTTAGTAAACCACATCTCAAGGCTCTCTTTCACGTTAGAGTTTGCCAATGCAACTATTAGCTCCCTCCTTACAGCAACCTGTTCCAGTATCTTAGCCAACCAGCGATTGATGGATTCATCAGGAGAAACTGTTGGATTTGTTCTCAGAGCTTTCACAGTACCAAATGGACCAGCCTTGTATGGAACCTCTTTTTTCCCTTGCCCAGAAAATTGAAGCTTCATTGATAGTTCATTGATCTGCTTCTTAAGTTAAGCATTTCTTCTTTCCAGTGATTTTAACTGTGACTTTAGGTTGTCAACTTTCCCAGATGTATCACAAACAACTGAATCAGCCTACAAAAAATAGTATAATCAAAACATATTAGAAAAACGAAAAGGTCAGCAAATTGGCATCCAGATCCCCAATCTGAAATTTTAGCTGCGGAACACTCTGAAATGGAAACAGAAAGTCCACAATCAGCACTCAACTGAGAAATGTAAACATAAAAATCACAAAGGAATTTTATTGACACTATTTTTGTTTTGATAAACAACAGGATTCTCAACAACGTGCCTCGATCATACCCTGTAACATCATAGGACAGACATACAAATGTGGCACATGGTAAGGCTCTATAGCAACGAAATAATTATACAACAATTCCCAGATAATTGTTTTTGACTTCCTTAGCTGCCTTCATGGTACTCACTTAAAGTAGCTTCCTAAATGCTAAATTTGGTCTCATTACCTAAGTTTTTGTACTGCAACAATATTTGCATTTGCAAGTTGCAACAAAGAGAGAGCAGTGTAGTGCAGATAATCTTGAAACAATGTTATGTGCTTTTAATACAAGGTAAGTTCTCATGTGAACTACGAAACTGTTCATGAACCGTGGCAACTCCCAGAGAAGGAAGCTACCACTTTTTGTCCCTACCCTCCTAGTCAATAGAAATAAAAAAAAAATCGCATTGCCAACCAGTTGTGTGCCTCTTCTGCTTCAACCTGTTCTGTTTTTGAATAAGTTACTCATTTGAAAATCCAAAGTGTTAGCAACCTGATTGTAATTTGAAGCTATATAGGCACCAAAAAGAAAATATAAATGCTTGAAATACTGTTTGTTTACAAATAGATGCAGCATAGCTAAACAAAGTAACAATCAGACAGGTCTGCCAGCGTCATTCAATCTGCAACACGTGCTGTGCTCCAAACAATGATTTTACTCTACACGCTAACCGACTAGCACCACATTTGTGTTCATTCACACATAGCAGGCAGGTTAGCAGCAATCAAAATACCCGAACAAATGAACAATAGTATCATCAAATAATATTTGCTATTGCCAAACTACAGGATCTCGTGGGTTCTTCACAAGAATAACCACTTTTTGGATATGCCATCTAAAGCTAAATCATTTGGTTTCTCTGGAACATTGGAGAGTGCTTTTTGCTTCAGTTAAATGCCTGTCTTTGTCAAACAAGTAAGCACCTCCGATATTCCTAGCATTCTTCATAGTTTGTTCGAGACTGATCCAAATAAGGAAAACAGATACCATTCAGAGCTCAACAAGTTGAGTTACTAATAAGGATATATGTGACTTCATCATTTTATTTCTGCGGTTGCATTTGTCCAAACGAATCACATATGGACAGAAATAGGTATCACGTAACGTGAAACAGCACCAAAAAATCATACAACCTCAAGACAAACTGCTAGCAATCCTCGAGATCTCAAACTCCGCTCTGACGACTGAACAAACGACAGCAGGAGGAGGCGAACGTACCAGGTGAGGCCAAAGGAGGGCGGAGTCGGCGGAGCGGGGGATGAGTCCGTCGGGGTAGAGGAATGCGCACACGCACCCGAGCGCCACGCCCACGGCGACCGCCCCCGCCCCAGCCGCTGCCAGGCATCAGGGAGGCCTCTCGCCGGCCGGCCACTACCCCCCAGCCGCGACGGTGCCACCGAGACGAGAATCTCACGAGATCGATCCGGTGGAATGGGCGGGTGAATGCCGCGCCGAGGAGATTTCCCGACTTCCGGAGAAGTTTTTGGCCGAGGATCAGCTTCACGCTCGGTTTTGTCGTGTTCGAGGATCAACCAGGGGAATTCGTTGACGGAGGCGGCGGCAGCGGATCATGGTCCTCTACAACAGTTGAGAACAAAATTCAGATGCCTGTACCACATGATGTGAGATAGGGAATAATACCTTGCATTAATACACTGTTACAACATTGAAAAATTATGCCACAGCTAAAATCTTATAATTTTCATTGCACTGTAGCAATCCATCTCAAGCATTCATTTGATATTTTATGATGCAAAATTAACTTAATCATGTACTGTAGCTTGTTTGAATTTATAACACAATTTCAGAGGATCTCAATCCGGCGGCAGTGGCCCGGTAAAAAACTGAAGAAACTGCAGCTGATTTTGGGGGTCAATGCAAGCGTTTAGGGTGTCAAGATTGCATGATTTTTACAGTTTGACCCTTATTCGGCACCTAATTAAGGATGGAGTTTTTTTAGACAATTAAGGATAGAGCATGGAGATTCCCGTTTGTTCTGTCTTGGTTGACTTGATTATTTGTTTTTTCAGACCTTCTTTATATTGGATGAAAAATTCTTATTTTTTATATTTTTCATAAATATGAAAATTTTATATAATTTAAAATCTTGCTTCCCAAAAGATCCTAGACTAGGTCCGGATTCATCATCTTCGTGGGCCCAAGCAAACCATGGTGGTGTTAGGTAATCTGGAAATAAGGAGATTGGAAAATGTAAGATGAAAAATTTTAACCATTAACTCATCTATTTCATTGAATTCCAATCCGCATTCCACCTCTCATTTCTATATATTCAAACAACTCTTAGGTGCTTCACAGATAACCCACCATGGATTCTTTTTTTTTTCATTTTAAGTTAATTCCCCAGTTCACGCGCACACATCCGATCGAAACAGCAAGCTCAGTCATGGTCAATGCCCAGTGTCAATCAATGGAAACAGGCTAACAAATCACCGACGATGTCAGCACAGAAGCGATATCGATACATTAAATTATAACCCGTGCTCTCTGCAACTCATCCTAGCCTTAGCATGCTGTTTGCCATGCACACACCCTACATGTCGAGGCTGAATCTCTTCTCTCTATGTACTTGGCGGTCATACGATGGAGTGGTTTCTTCGGTGAGGCCGCCACCTCTCCTCCACGCAGAGCACCTCTTCCGGCTCTTCCGCGTCGAACTCCAGCTCCAACGCATCAGCACCGACGACACCTTTCTCGCGGAAGCCTCGGGGGGTACTGTCATCCTCATCGCCGCACGCGGACGGCACGCGGGTCCCAGCCGGCCGCCGGCGGAACAGGTTCTTGAAACCGTGCACCAGCCGTGACTTGAAGCCGCCCCTGCTCGCCCTAGTGTCCTTGCTGACGGCGGTGCGCCCCGGGGCGGCGAGGTCCTCGCCGTCCCAGAGCCGGCTGCGCGGGACGCGGAAGCTGGCGGACTTTCCGGGCGCGCGTTCGATCGCGGCCGCGGCGTGCTGCTCGGAGCGGCGCAGGCG
>BCLG01000642.1:22882-33313 GCA_001602295.1 Zoysia matrella | reverse complement strand
GGCGTCATCGTGGTCGTGGTGCTGGCGGTGGCGGCTGAGGAGCACGGAGTGGTGGGAGTGGAGCTGCTCCACGAGCATGGTCTGCACGACGAAGCGGAGCGGGAGGCGCGGGTTCTGGACCAGGTGCATGAAGAGGTGCTGCGACAGCTTGGTGCAGTTCACGGTGTAGCACAGCCGGCTCTTCTCCTCCTCCGTCAGCTTCTCCTTGTGGTTCTGCACACAAAGACGTGCGGTTTTCAGACATCAGGAACTGTTACCAATGTGCATGATCCCTCAACTGTATGATATCAACGGATTCGCTAAGTGGGAGTTTAAACTGCGGTGCTTAAGTTCAGCAGCCAAACTCTGTACTGTGATGTGTAAACTGCAGAGTACAGGCTACACCTGCAAGAACATATCTTGAAAGCTGAACAGAATTTTCACGACCTTAGAAATGACGCAACTGAAAGCAAAAGCTAAAATCCAGTCCAATCCTACTCTGGTTCTACACTTCTACTGTCTGTCACTATAAGAGCACGTGATCGATCGCCTCGCCGGATTGCATTTACTACCGGCTAAAGAATTGTTGGGTTTAAGATCCGAATTCAGTTCACTTAGATCAAGTAATTTATTGAATTATTTATAAAAATTTTATTTGAATTAGAATGAAATTGCTCTAAGCGCGTTCAAATCAGATACTTTTTGCGGCCTGCTACTGCGCTGCTGCAGTAAAAATCTATTTGCTACAGCAAAACGCGCAGCACAGCACAGCTACCAATAGCGCATCTGAGCAGGCCCTCTAAGATGAAAATAAAACCCATTCTATGCCTATTTTTTTTCTTTTTATGACAAATAATAAAACCACACCTCTTCCCTTATGAAATGAAACTAGGTTGTGAAAGGTAAATTGCAAGTATAAGCTAAGATTCATTCCTGTTTTAATAGAATTTTTTATGAATAATTTAATAGATTTACTAATCCAAGTGAAATAAATTTTAATCTTAAATCGAACAAACCGTAAACCACCGAATCAATAGCACTGCTCCTCACCAGTTACTAAGTGCTCCGTGATGTGTGGTGCCCCGTTACTTTACTGTTACTCTCTCCGTCTCATTATAAATGATGTTTTTGATTTTTTGAAATTAATCTTTAATTATTTGTATTATTTAAAAAATTACAAAAAAATAAATAAGTCAATAAATTATTTCATAATAAAATAAATAAAATTTTCATAAAATTTTGAATATGACAAATGGTTAAATATTAATTTTAAAAAATTAAAAATATCACTTATACTGAGACAGGGGTAGTAGTAGTAGTTAAGTATAACCGTATGCTGATTTGTGACTTTCATCTCGTATGTGAGCAAGGCATCTTCAACTTACATTGAACTCTAGTACCGAGGTTTCGTAACGTGAGAGGTGACATCAAGGATCACAAACAAATCAGGTTGCACTGCTTCCCAAACCAGCCCGCTGAGGCACTGTTTGGAACGCGTGAAATTTTTCTATTTCACAATTTTTTTATATAAAATTAAATTGATTATTATAAAATTACTGTAAAATTCATTTGTAAGCTCAGTATCTCTTCGGATCGTGCAATCGGGTACTTTAACTGGGCGTGGAATTTAGCTCCACTCATCGGATCGTGCAATCGGATAATGTAACTGGCCACAGCACCAGACTCGAGCACAACTAAAATCTTGGCATAAACAATGCCCAAATCTGACAACACTTTGTGAAATTTCGATGAAGGTAAGCGGAGAGAAATCTGGGATGACGTACCTCGAGGTAACAATCCACGACGGTGTACAGGAGGTCGTGGTCGTGCACGAACCGCGTGCGCATGGTCTCCACGACCACCAGGAACTCCTCCACGGGGAGCGCGGCCACGTCATCGAGCCACTTCCCTCCGGCGCCGAGACCAAACGCCGCGAGCGCCTCAAGGCACCGGACAAGCAGCTCCGCGGCCGGCCCGGCCGCCTCGCCGCCCAGGAACGCCGCGCACGACCGCAGCACCTCCGCGACGCGTGCGCTGTCCGTGGTCACCTCGTGGAAGAAGTAGTCCTCCGCGGCGCGGGCCAGCCCGTCGTAGTCCTCCGCGCTCATCCCCAGCCAACCCGCCGCCACCCACGCCGGCGCGAGGGTCGCCGGCGACAGCGCCGCGTCGGCGCCGTAGCAGGACGCGATGGCGAGGATGAACGCGTCGAACGTGAGGCCGGCCGGGAGGGTGACGGCTGCGTCGCTGGACTCCAACAGCTGCCGCCGCAGGTAGCCGCTCTGAGACGTGATCACATCCTGCCAACAGAAGCAAGTTAATCGCTTGCAAAATTAGACCGTAGAACAATCACACTTCTCGGAAAGAGACATGCATAAATTGAAGGTTTCTTTCCTGCAAAATGAAAATTAATAATCTGTCTTGCAGAGATGATCGTCAGAAAATCTTTTGGCTCGGGCAACATAGACACAAAAGATCAGTGTATGCTTGTCCGAAATCTAAGGTATCATTGCAATTAGCATGGAGCTAGACCATTCGTTCTGGCAAGTTGACTATTAGCCGAGCCCACAAGATAGCAAGGCCAAATTTTGATGATTTCTCACTCCATATGACAAAATAGTACTGCATCAATATTGTTGGGCTAGGTGTAGGGAGGAACCCACAAGTCACAAATAGTACTCGTAACAGATTATGGTGCATTATTATTCAGTTGGGACGATTGTAGCGCTCCTAACAAACAGCATTTCCTGACATGTTCACCGATGTACAGTCATGCTGCATAATTGGGACTACGTTCAGAGCTTCGTAACTCCAGATCATAGACTACTACAATTATCAACGGTATCGTGACTGGCAAGCATGAATGCGGCGGGCAGTGGTCCATGGGCATGGCAATACCGTGCAAGTACTACATCGACGCTACGATCTAGACCCAATCCAACCCGTCGCTCGTATAGGACTCCCGGCAAGATCACCTGTATATCTACCAAAAATTTAAGAGGCAAACTGACTAGCACATGTCACGTAGGGACCGAAAACCTTGGATCTCCATCTACTCCAACCCCATCTTAAATTTCAATTCGAATTCACCAATGCAATCCACATTCGAAAAATGCTGCTAGTAGTAGAACGGAGTAGCTGCACTGCTATGAACACTCGATACGCATCAGTGCGTGTACAAATGGCAGTAACTCCGGCGACAGTTAGCTGAAAGTTACGAGTCGTCCGTGCCGTTGCGCGACCCAAGGCGTGTAGAAATGTTCTACAGATACGTCACCAATTACTGTCACTTCGGGCGCCATTGCTGCAAGCTGTTCCTCGTTGGGCAGAGCACATAAAGCAGAGGAGAGGAAAAGCCATCGACGTCTGGCCGGGAGCTGCCATTTTCGGCTCAAGCACAACAGCCCAACCAAATGCGCGTCCGGAGGAGGAAGTTCGTGACGTTGTGGCAGAGGAAGAGGCAGTGACGTCGTGACGACCATTGTAAATCTCTACGCATGGCCACTGTCTTTGGAGCAGAGAAACAAGTGCAGCAAGTAATGCAAGTACTAATGCAGATCAAAACTCGGTCTTGGTTGCCACGGCGGTGAATTTCGATCGAGCTAGCGCAGGAAAAGGTTTCGAAGTAGTTCTTGAGTTCAAAAGGCAAAGAGAATTTGAACTGAATCGTCGCCACTAATAATGCCAAGAGGAGGGAACCGAGGAAGGAACGAGGAGTCGTACATACCCTGTGCAGGTGTAGGCAGTGCTCCTGGACACGAACGACCACGTCGGGCTCGCGCGATCCGTTGGCCCGCGCCCTGCACGATCCGACGAGACGATCATCAGTCTGTTGTGGTCTCACCCAAGATCAACTGCGAATTCAACCAGTCCCCGGCCCCAATTCGCCGCCGAACGCTGATTACCCGAGCCCGCGAACCGCACCGATGCGCGGTGAGTAAAACGCAACTTACCAGTCGCGCACGGCCCGCCTGAGCGTCGGCGGCAGCGAGGCGTGTGCGGCGGCGGGGGAGCACGACCGCGACGTGGCCGCGGACGACGAGACGGTGGGTGAGTCGAAACAGCACTCGTACTCGTCGTCCTCCTCGTGGTCGTCCTCGTAGATGGTGTCCACGACGCCGAGCTCCTGCCACCCCCTTCCCAACTCCAAGTCCATGCCTCCCTCTCTCGCCACGGCTCTCTGGAGTCTGGGGTTGGAGCGGGAGATGGTGGCGCTGCTGCGCTCGCGTCGCGGGAGGGAAGTGCGGTACCCGACGAGGCGACGATGCCATGGAGGGGCCGGGAGCGTTAAATCGTGGCGGCATTGAATGCGCGCATGTGGAGGGTCATTGCCCCCCGGCCCCCGGCTCTCCTGCAGCCAGCTGCTGCGGTGTGCCCGCATGTTTTGAACCTCTTCAGATGCGGGGAGCGCAGGGATCGGCTGCCGTCACAAGAGCACGTATCAGAATCAGATCATGTAAGGAAAGTTCAGATTCGGAGCCGTTTCAAATGCGGAAAATCCTTGGTCTCGAATCGAATCGTGGAAGAAAGAAGAGATCGTTAAAGAGGGCCATTGGTTTCGCAAACGAAGCAGAGCCCCAACGAGCACATTGCAGCATGGTCACCAGTCCGGAAATCAAACGGGCCACAATAACCATTGCCGTAAAAATCAGTCGGGTGCGCCGCAAGCAAAGCGGCGTCGAGATCCGTGTCCGCAGCGCTTAAGCCCATACGGTTACTATTTGTCGCGGGTGTACGTGATCACGCTACGTCTGCCTCGACCAACGATCTCGCTCCGGGCGGCGTCGCCGGCGTGCATGCGATTCGACGATCTTGTGTGTTCGTGCGGGGCGCTCTGTTGGTCCGTCCGTCGATGGCCGTGCGCGTCTTGACTTTGTGGCTGTTTCCGCGTGTCGCGTACCCGTACGTGCTTGTTCAGCAATTGTGAGCCGCCGTAGGTCGCTCAAACCGGGGCCACCATAAATCAGAGGCTGCACGTCAACGTTGTAAATCTAGCTGGCCTGGACATCGTTTCTTCAGTGTATTCGTAACGTGGTTACTGACGCTGCATCGTCTGTTTTGGGACTCTTAATAAGAAGCCCGTCGGCGGAAACAGAAACTCTGGTTCCTTCTTGGGACCTTTGCTGAGGAGTACTGTTGGGCTTCAGAGTTCGCAGACTCAGTCACCTAGAGTAACAGGAAAAGGTTTAAAAACGAAGAAGTTCGTTTACAGAGGATTGGGGGATTGTCAGGCCGGAAAGAACGTTGCACTGTTGAGTGGTCTTCCACGGCGAATTCTTTCGCTGTTGCTGCACATCCTTGACGCGAAGAGATAGGTACACCGTCCGAAGCAATGAAGTGGATGCCTGTACCGGTAAGCCTGATTGCCTGAAAGTCTGAAACGGTGCAGTAAATGGCATGAAGAGGCTGCAGCGTGACGCAGGAACAGTGCACTTTGAGAGATTTTACATTTTAGCGGCAGGCGGCAGGACATCTTTCGCGTTCGGATAAACTTTTTTGATATTTTGACAGAGGCAGTTTCGTCCGAGAGATGATTTAGCTCTCACAGTTTTTTGTTTTATTTTCTTCCATCTGTTTTTATCCTTACTTTTTTTGTTTGCTAAAGTCAGCTAGTCATGGCAACTCTTCTAATTGTGGAAGCTGATAATTTTTTTTTGAATGACGAACATATTCATAGTTTTCACAATTTCACTTCCCCTTATTACGAGTACGCGAACCATGAGCGCCTCTTCACGCTCACGAGCTCGTGGCTTTTGTTTAGCTACAATCCTAACATCGAATGAACAAAATGTAACGGAACAAATCCAATTCAATACTCCCTCTATTTTTTAATTAATATTGTCGTTAATTTTTAAATTTAATTTTGACTATTATATTATTCAAACAATTTTAATAAATTTTATATATTTTGATATAATTTAATTTATTATTAAAGTTATTTAATCACAACTTAAAATTTTATACAGTTTAGTTTTTTTTAATAAAGTAAATAATTAAAATTAATTATAAAAAACCATGAACACATCAATTTAAAAACGAAGTGAGTACTGATTAACAAAGCAGACCAGGGCAAACCACCGCGCCCCTTCGATCTTCGGATGAAGCATGGCCCTCACTTCCGGCGGTAAGCTGTCCCGATGGCCACTGCCGCCGGCCGGCCGTACTCCTGCTGGTCGCGACGCGAGCTCCACGCCGGCCCGTCGTCCGCCGCCGCCTCGGGCGGCTCGGCGCGGTCGATGAGGCGGCGCCTGCTGCCGCCGCGGGAGCTGCCGTCGAACACGACGCTGCGGTACGTGCCCCGCTCGTCGTGGCTCCTCCTGATGACGTCGATCACGAACGGGATCAGGCCCTCCATCGCTGTTCCCGACTGCTGCCTCGCGCGCCTGCTTACTCCTCTTCTCAAGACTCGAGAGACCTTGCACGGTTGCACAGGCTCGCTCCTGTTCTTCGCGTGAGCTTTGCTTCTGCGATCGAGTTGGTGCCGTGGCGACGACTGACGAGTGCGTCCATGCGAATTTATACAGGCGCAACAGGCCTCCTGTGGTGGCGGCGGCGTGGTAGGCCCCGACAGCAGCGACGTGTTTTTTTGCAAGAGGGGCCTCATTGACAGTGGCTGAGAGCTTCCCCCGAATATCGGGGCGGTGAAGGCCGCTTTTCCCCGGCGTGGGCTGGGGCAGTCGTCGACGTCCCAGCGGGCGCGACCGGACCGGTCGCGACCTGTCAGCCTCCTGTCCGCTGGATTCCATTTCGTCACATGGTCCGCTAGCGACCTGGTTTGGTACCATTGTCTCGGATAAGCTTCCCAGATTTGTATGGCGGCGATGGTGTCGTGTTTGAACAGTACGATTGGAAGGAGACAGCATCGTGTTTTCGGGGCTGCTTACACACGCAACCGAAGCGCCGTTGTTTTGACCATTGCCTTCCCCTGGAAAGGAAAGGTGAAACCGCTTCAGAAGAGTTTGTTAATACCGTCGATGGATAGATGTCCATCTGATCAGATGCGGAATATTTGTTCTAGTGACCATAGTTGTAATTAACAAGCTGATACAGTCATAACGTTTTTTAAAGACTGAAGCTACCTGCCGTCATCATGATCAGCATGCTAAACGCGCAGGCATCATCAGGTGTTGTGGATCACATTTGTGCTTGTAAATTCTGCAGGCAATCTGACAACGCAACGCAAAAAGAGGGGGACAAGATTTCAACCAGCGACCATACGGGTGACGTCGCAGATATGCTCAGAGTTGTTTTCCTAACGAGAAGTTTCAGCGTGACAAAGTGGTCAAAACCCAAAACCATGGAGGTCACGTGGTTTGCGACCCTGATGTACGAACTTCAACAGGAAACCTGCGTTTTTTTTTTCTTCCAGAAGCATGTTCTACACGGACCCAAATCTCAACACCATCAACAGTAAAAGAACAGCCATAGTTTTCAGGCCCGATTTTTGGGCTCGTTTAGGGCCTTCTAACGCATCACAATGGAACTTCAGAAACGATATTAATTGCCCAAAATATTAATGTTGTAAGGATACAGATTGAGTTTTATTTCATCCAGTTAAATTGGCGTGGAGGAATTTTCATGCGTCCTGGGGTGGAGACTATGATGGGCCCGTGTGAAAGAGTAATTTGTGTTGATTGCGTATGGAGAGTTTTGGTACAGAGAAGTAAGTCGAGTTAACATAATTCTATTTACAAAATGGATGACATGCTACTGAAATAGGATCCAATTGTTCACCCATCAGTTTCCAACAGTGTCTGTAGTTGCTAGCACTAAGCTTTGGCCGACTATTGTTTCTATGGAGTAGTTACGCGACGAGCTTTGGATGAAAACGAAATTGCTAGTCAACAGGAGCGCGTATCAGCAATGGTTTCCATTCCGTTCCATGTAGTAAGCGATTCTTTTTGGCAGGCCCTTTTTGGATCAGTTGTCGCAGGTGGACACACAGACTTTCTCACCGTGATCCCTTTATGGATACGCACGAAGATTTTGCTCTCTGCTGCAATTTATCAGATGTTATTGCAAGCTGAAGAAACAAGTTAAGCGCCTAATCATCTTAACGTACGGTGACACATGTGATTCACGAGATCACTCAACGTGCAGGCTCACAGAGAGAAAAAGACCGATGCAAGTCCTGTCCCATGTTGTTCACGAGATCGCTCAACGAGTAGGCTTTCGTGATCTTGTTGCTGCCTTGGATCTAAAACGCCCAGGGAGGCCGATCCATTGTCAAAGAGATTTGATATATTTTTTACTTCTTTTTGAGAGCCGTTGTTGTCATTCCACTTGATTTCATTCATTTTAGAAGTTTAAGCCCCCGTTTGAAATAAAGGAACGAAAAACAAAAAAATAGGAAAAATAGTATTCTTCTGTTCTAAAATAAATGTCATTTTTTACTTTTTAAAATTGACGTTTAACCATTCATCTTATTAAAAAAAATTCAAAAATACAAAAATGAACAAATCAAGCTTAAAGTACTTCTAATAATGGATCGGTTCACAATAAAATAAATATTTTTTAAAAAAACTTTTTTGAATAAAATGAATAGTCAAAGAGAGAAGTTTGAAAAATCTAAAACCACGCTTATTTTGGAACGGAGAGAGTAAGAACAAAGAAAACAGAGGAATTTGGAAAACATATAAACCACAGGAATAAAAACAGAGGAATGAGAATCTTTGGTGTTTGGAATGCAGAAATAGAAATATAGGAACATAAATATTACTTCTATTAAATAAAATAATTGGTAGCTATAGTATCATTTCAGTTTTATTAAATCAAATTAGTTATATGTTGCTGCATCTTAAATTACTACCTATATTCATCATAAATATTTTATGATGAAATAGGAAAAAACATTGAAATGGAGGAAGCGTAAAAAGAAAAAAAAATATAAATTTTCCATCCATCGAGCGTTACATACCGAAAATAAAAAAAAACACAATTTTTCATCCTTGCATGCATGGCTTTTTCTCTTTAACAGCTGAACGGCACACATGTCAAGTTCGTCCACTTGTGAAAGGAGATACGGGCGGCAGGGCGCGAGAGCAAGCGAGCCAGCATAGTTTTCCCTCAGGTTGGAATGGATTTTTTAGTTCCTGCGTTTTGTGAGGGGAGATGTTCCTTTCCTCTGAAATGTTGAGGCTCTTTCCTCCATTGCAAACGGGAGCACTAAAAACTTTCCTTTGGAATGCTTTCCTCCATTTTTTTTTCTACACTGTTCTCCATTCCAAACAAGCAAATCATCTGAAACCATCAAATCGGCGTTTCCCGCCAGCCCAACCCAACCAACGTCCCCAACCCAAGGTACGACCGCACGAGCCACGTAGCACCAGCCCAGGAAAGCCTGCCCGCCGCTCGCGAGTAGCGACAGCCCAGCGTGGTGCACGCCAGTGTGGACCCGGCCCGAGTCCCGGAGCCGCACGCGTCCTGACGCCCCCCTCACGTGCACGACGCCCATCTCACGTGTCACGCCCGCAACTCCACACGGTCTGCCTTGCCGCTGAGCCGAGATGCGCCGTGCGAGCCATCGCGGTCCAAATCAACGGCCGGGGATCAAATCAACGCGGCAGACGCCATTTCCTCGTCGCTAGCCACGCTTTCACTAGCCGAGCGCACCGGCGGCGTCCGATACGATCTGACGGCTGCGGTTGCGCGAGCGCTGGTGGGGAAAATTGTAAGGCTCCTTGGCAACAGAATTTCAGAAAAGAAAACATAAAAATGATGGGAAAATATTTCTTTTTTTTTAGGGAGCATGGCCGTCCCATTCCTTATTTCACTCGCGTCCCTCCTTCGCGGCCGGCCTCCGCTCTCCAAACGCAAGACCGCACCCAATTCCATTCCCCACCCGCCGGCTCCCGGCCTCAAGCAGCCACCCGCCCGCCCTCCCGGCATTTGCTTTGCTCTGAGCTGAGCCGCGCGATACGGCCGGGATGGAGTCGGACGCGTCCACCTCCCCGCGGCGGCGCAGCACGAGCTGTTACAGCGACAGCGGCGACTCCGGGCCGTTCAGCGAGTGCGGCAGCGACGACCTCTCCTTCACGCCCACCGCAGCGGCGGGCATCCACCGCATCCTGCTCTCCTGCACGGCGGAGGCGTCGGAGGACGCAATCGCATCGCTCGTCGCGTCGCTCGAGTCGCCGTCGCTGGACTCGCTCCGGCGCGCGGCGATGGAGCTGCGGCTGCTGGCGAAGCACAACCCGGAGAACCGGGTCCGCATCGCGGCGGCGGGCGCGGTGCGGCCGCTCGTCGTGCTGCTGTCGCACCCGGACCCGCTGCTGCAGGAGCACGGCGTCACGGCGCTGCTCAACCTCTCGCTCTGCGACGAGAACAAGGCGGTCATCGTCGAGGCCGGGGCGGTACGGCCGCTGGTGCACGCGCTCAAGTCGGCCGCGTCGCCCGCGGCGCGGGAGAACGCCGCGTGCGCGCTGCTCCGGCTGGCCCAGCTCGACGGCTCCGCAG